>VIAB01008507.1:49596-64192 GCA_009801035.1 Oophaga pumilio
TGTGTTAGAGATGTAAAGAAAGAGTACTGTGTTCACCAGCTCAAAAAAGATTCTCAGTGGGAGAAACAGAATATTATGTGGTGGTTCTAACTTTTATAGAAACCCGCCTGCTCCCATCAAAGTTTTTGTCCTCTTAATATATTGCAGTCATCATATTGTATAGCACTGTGTACTTACAATTGCTTATTTTTCCTTTCTACACAGATAACTCTCTTTTCCATTAGGTCTATGATATCACATGATTAATAACTGACTGAATCCTTCTAAGCTCCATGTAGAAACAGGAGGTCAATTTTCCCTGTATGACTCATGAGTCACTGCAAAATTCCCTGTCAGGAGCTGAAGAGAGAAATGATAAATGCAGGATCTCAAGAGACTTCCTGTTTCTACAAAGAGCAGAGAAAAGAGAATAATTAGCTGGTTAGAAAGGCAGAGTGAGCAATTGTAAGTGCACAATGCTATATAATATGACTGCAATATGCTAGAGTATAAAAACTTTGATGGGAGGAGGGCTTCTTTTATGGCTAACAAAAAAGATTGTTCTCAGTGGGTGAGACAAAATAATAATTTATCTAGAAATCAGACACACATCCTGGGATTGAAAAGGTCCCGACACATTTGCGGACTACAGTGGCCATTTATTATCAGGAACAGTCCTGTACTCGGGTGAGGTCTATGTGGGGACCAAGCTCAGAAGTAGTGATTGTGAATGGAGTCAGCTGCCTCTTTTCTCTCATTAGGTATCGTAATTCATTTGTGTTGCAAATGCTAAATCCCACTAAGTTTGCAGCTAAATTGCAAAGTGTGAGTTGTGTGATAATACCAGTACCAGTGTGCCCTCAGTACCAGTCAGTGTGATCACCAGTGCTAAATGGGTGTGGTCGGGGTGTGGACATGGGTGTGACTAGTTGTGAAATGGGTGTGGTTGGGGCGTGGCCTATAATTTGCCGCTAAAGCTCTACCCTTTCCTAGTGTATCCTCACCCATCCCCTGTAGACTGTGAGCCCTCGCAGGCAGGGTCCTCTCTCCTTCTGTACTTGTGTGTCCCTTGTCTAGCACATGTTTATTGTACCTGTCTATATTTTCCCCTTTCATATGTAAAGCGCCATGGAATAAATGGTGCTATAAAAATGTATAATAATAATAATAATAATAATAATAAATGGCACTGATATAGGCTATGGGAGAGGTGAGTGCAGTGCCCGCACTCTGCTTCTATCTCCGCCGCTGCAGCTTCTAACTGTGAAGCAAGTTGTTAGGGGCAGAAATAGAAGCACCACCAGTGCCGCCCACAGTTTTATCATCACACTTTAATTAATCATCATTAGGGGGTGGTAATAGAAGCTGTGTGAGTGACGCCAGTGACACCATCTGATGGTGATTAGTTTGATGGCTGTGCTAGAAGCTGTGGGGTGGTGCTGGTGTCACTGCTTTTATCTCCATCCCCTGAGAACGTCCTGTTTCAGAGAAGATGCGATGGCGGGGACAGACTTAAAGTGCTGGTGCTGCGTTCATATCTCCCACGGCGTCTATCACCATGGATCCAGGATATGTTCAGAGGGTGGCGATGCAAGAAGCTGTAGTAACTGCAGCACTGCCCCCAATGATGTCTTGTTACAGGAAGGGTGATAAATGCTGCAGGGAAGTGAGTGCAGTTCCAGACTCCTGTGACATCCTGTTTAAAAAAGTAACCCATCATATTCTCTGTCAGTAAGGCTAGGTTCAGACAATCAAGTTATTCATTCCAGACTGCGATACATGGACCGGCTGCAAGTCTCCTGATCCAAACTTAACAGTCTAATAGGCATACCTGAGACTAATGAGATATGGGGTTCAGGAGAGAGACACCCAATCTGTGCAATGCAGTAAATCACAATGTGAAACACATATGAGAAAAAATTAAAAATCTGCTAATATTTACCAGGTTGGTTAAAATTAAGAACTTAATCATACATCTCAGAGGCAGATAATAATATTGACTGTTGGCTGTTTTTAAACATCCATGTCTTTAAGTCAGAGTACATATCACGAGGCATGGACTGGCTGTGGGTCACCTGATCCAAACTTAAAAGCCTTATAGTCATGGCCGAAAGTGTTGGCACTATTGAAATTGTTCCAAAAATGAAGTATTTCTCATTGAAAATTACTGCGGTTACACATGTTTATTTCCTTTGTGTGTATTGGAGCAACACAAAAAGCAGAGAAAAAATAGAAGAATTGTGAGTATAAGATTTTTCTTAACCCTGTTCTGGTCTTCCATAATCCAGCAAAATGGAGGTTAATTTTAGTGGATTATTCCGAATCAAATCACAAACAAATTTTGAGACTAAACATCTTTGCTCTCAACACATAGCAGGGGCCCAGCCAGATCTGATGGCGCCAAAACCAGCTCCCTAGGACCGTCTAATAAACAGTTATGACTAATCTTAGGTTTTGGCGTTTTTAGCTGAAAGTGGCAAGGGGAGTAGATTTGAGTTCAGCCCAGAGGGCAGGATGGGAGTGACCCAAAGGGGATAAAGGCTAGTGTAAAGCCATGTGGTCGCTCCCTCTGTTATGCATGAAATCCACTTTGAAAGGGGGGTCATGTTGAGGAACGTGCTGGGAAGGACTTATGGGCCAGATGGCAGCCCATGCCCCATGCAGCCCAGAGCACACATGGTCGAACATTAACCGGTAACTGACATGTTCCATCTGCTTATATCTTTTGTCCTACCACTATTGTATTTGCATATCTGACCATTGTATATGTATAACCATTGAATACATAATGTTTTGTCTAGTGTGTAATTAAGGCGATTAAATATATAATTTAACCTTGGGCTGTTCTTTTATCTCGATCCACAAATTCCCAGGCCCATTTCTCGGCTTAACTTACCATGCTACCGAGATGGTTTCTGGTCAGATATAATCTCGTTAATGGCCAGGGGTTATATCTAACGAGGAACTGGTGGCAGTCCTATCAAGTTGACCAGGCGCTGTATCACTGGTGCTAGTGAAAGGGACCGCTTAGCCTGTCAGTGTTGTGAGTGAGTGTGGTGAAACATCAGTGACTGTGTGGGCCATAAGTTTTTACTCCCTGTGCCTCCCTGGGCCCATGGGGACAGGGAGTGTCTGTGTAAAATTGTACTAAGCTGTCCTTACGGTCCCCAGGAGGTGCGGAATGTCACAAAATTGGGGATTCTGCATTACTTGATCCATCTGATGTAATAGTAATGTCAGGCGGGGTGGCGAAGTGCGGATTCATCACAAGTGGTGGCAGTGGTGGGATTCTGTGTGATCTGTCTGGTGCCATTCAACACATGTGGTGACAGTGGGATCGAGATACTAGTTTGTGTGCAACCCATACTTCCAGGCACTAAAGATACCAGCAACCAGCAGTAGCTTTTGCCACTGAGGTCTTAAGATCAGCTCAGCACAAGACAGTCTGAGTGCAAATACTGAAAGGTATGTGGGTGCATCATGTTGCAGCTCTGAGTCAGTGACTAAAGATTGCAAGGATGGCTAGTGGCACCAGAGACAGAGCCAGGGAAGTGGTCAATGCTAAGGATGGTGAGGAGGAGGTGGAAGACGATGTTGCTCCCCAAGGAGCAGGTCGCCGGTGGTCAGTTACGCAGTGGGCCGCTCATCAGCTATGCAAGCTGCCCTACCATGTTGGTGGGGGAATTCCTGCTATATCATTTCTGCAGACAGCCAGGACACTTCAAAGCCATGTGTTCCAACACCAGAAGGGCCCATCCCTGTCCCAGAAACCGTTCACTGTTTTGTATGTGGGTGGGGGTGGTGGGAGGTCCCTTGACAACCTTCAGCCTGTAACCATAGTCCAGAGCATGGACATGGGACTATGGAACATCGGTTCTGAGATGACTCTTGTGCGGCCTGAGCTGGTGTCCCTACAGGGTTTGGTACAAGGGAAAACCCTTGCAGTCTCTGGGATTGGAGGCGATTCTGCTGCTGCCCGTTGCCAAGGTGTATTTGGACTGGGGTGCCGGGAGGGGAGTGCGGGAGGTGTGGGTAACCTTGAATATTCCCGCAAATAGATGGTGGAAAATAGAAGATGCCGAGCACCATCGGTGTTACATAGAGCCAATACCATCAGCTGGACAAAGATACCACAGGCATAAAACCTTTTTTCCTTCAGGTGCACACTGGAACAAGATGCATGATCCAACTGAAATGAAAAGAGGTGGCACTCACCGGAATGAAGTCCAAACTTTATTGGTCCAAAAAATGTTTAAAACATCTCAGGCAGGTGGGGGGCTGAAAAGTGCAAAGACAACGGCCGTTTCGTGTTGTATTATGCTTCTACGGTGGAGATCAATCAAGCAAGCTGTTCTAATGTTTTAGAGTGTGGCCAGCTGGTAGTCACGGAAGAGATAGACAGGGGGCAAACAACTGCAGAGGGGGAGCATGCAATTAAGAGCAGGACTGTTCCAGGAGAGCTAGAGCTCCCAGCTAAGGCCTCATTGCTTGGTTCATCCACGACTGGGATATCAGAGAGCCAGGTTAGTCAGTCTGGACCGATGATTTGGTAGGAAGCAGAAGAGAAGTGGGCACTACCCGCAGTTGCAGTGGCTGTGGCTGCTGTTACACACAGTGGTGGCCTCCAGGTTCGATGACTTCCCCATTTGTGACCAAGTGGCTGCCAGGTCAGATGAAGGCCAGTAGACAGGTCCAGGGGAACTGACAGAATACATGGTGGTCTCGTGTATTCTGGCCACACCCAATCAGGAGTTTCAGGCGGCATTGGACACTGATGGCAGCCTGACAGCTTTTAATGAGCAGGCAGCACAGGTTCCGCCATACTCAGACCTCGAGCAGGTGGTCTGCGACCACCGATGCGCCTTTCAGGAAGTTGGCTGTGGATTTGATTGGCCCTATGGCCATTCTCAGGAGCTCCGGGAAACGCTACGTACTGACGGTCACTGATACCCAATTCTGTGCATCGATGACCTGCTTGATCAGTTGGCCAAGGCCAAGTTCCTAACTATCAAGGATCTGAGAGCTGGGGACATTGGCAGATTCCCTGACCTGCGAGGCACGAGAAAGCTGTGCCTTCATTACCACATTTGGACTGCTCGAGTCTACAGTGATGCAATTCAGCATGAAGGCCCCTTCCACTTTTCAGCGGATGGTTAACATGCTGCTCAAGGAATTTGAAGGGTATGCGTCTGCATACCTGGATGACATTGCCATCTTCAGTCCCACCTGAGAGGGCCACCTGGAGCATCTGGTGCAAGTGCTCGGGCAGTTCTGCCGGGCAGGCTTGACCATTAAGCCTGAAAAGTGCCAGCTGGGTCAGAGTGAGGTCCACTACCTGGTACACCAGGTAGGCGGGCGGCTCTAAAGCTGGAGCCCAGGAAGGTGGATGCCATCGCATCCTGGCCCACTCCCCGACCGACACCAGTGACTTTAACCTCGGTGTTGTGCTCAGCCAGGTACACTCTACAGATGAAGACCACCCCATTTTGTAACCGAGCAGGAAGCTGCTACCGAGGGAGGTGGCCTACTCCACGATGGAGAAGGAATGTCTGACAATTGTGTGGGCCCTGTAGCATCTGTAGCCATACTTGTATGGATGCCAGTTCACTGTGGAAATGGACCACAACCCCCTCAGCTGGTTACATACTGTATCCAGAACGAATGGAAGGTTGCTACGCTTTACACTACTTAAATAATTATTATTTTTTTAAAAATCCTTTTAAAATGTTGCCTTATATGCTAGTCCTTATACAAGAAAGAATTTTTTTAACAATTTTTTTTCTGTAAAGTCCAATTTCTCTTTGAATGTTTTATTGTCAGTCCTTAAAGTGGAGTAAAAGTGTGAGACCATTGTTTTCAGCAACAATCTGGGAGTCAGAGGAGCCAGGTATCTTCCCCATGCTGTTTTCCTTCCATTCAGTAATTTTTCCATCCATGTCAACATTTTCACTGCCAAACCTCCTTGTAGGGTCTGCAGGAAAAATGATTGAATTTCCCATTCACTCCCATTATACTTGTTATTTGAAAAGAGTATCCCAGGATTAGGAACTTCTTGGTTCGAGTGTTGAGCATCCTAGCATTTTAGTGCTCACTCATCTGTAGATATTACCTTCATTGCTACATAGGTTGAAAAAAGACCTAGGTTCATCAAGTTCAACCTTTCTCCACCAATTGTACATTTCATCACTAATTTAACTATAACACGCACACTTTTGCGCAGATAAACTAGTTTTCTCTGAATCATTCATCTTTTTCTACACAGTTACATTTTCTAACTATCAATTGACAGAGAATTTTCATACCTTGGCATATTCTCCTGTCCTCAACAAACCTTTGCCATACACTACTTAAATGTCTTCTCATACTTTCTATAATTCAAATTGTTAGTTTGGCAGGTTCTCCACAGCGCACACACTTCTGGCATACCTTCAGAACAAAAACAGTGGCTCTTTGCCATATGGATTGCTCAATTAATTGATTTTCTCAATTGGGCTACAAGTACATGTGATTTCACAACTTTTTTCACGGAAGACACTAAAATATTCTTACATTGTCGACAAGAAATTCAGGAGAATATAATTGGGCAAGATGACTTACGTCCTTGACATAAATTATTCTATTACTGGCAGAAAAAGACAAAAGGGAATACACATTTTATTCCAATGACATATTGTTCTTCTCCGTAAATAATTTTTTAAAACAAAATATAGTGGTCCCTTGGGTTACAATAGTCTCAGATCAAAATATGTAAAACAGACAATGACCTTTTTGGGCAATCATAACTCAAAACCACTTTTAAGATAGAAATCCGCACTCAGCAAAGATCTGTGAAGCTTATAACTATAGGACCCTAGTTTAACTTCCAAAAGGACTGTGACTAACCAGAATATGCAGAAAATCAACCTATAACTAGAGATGAGCTAACTTGTTCGGAAAATGTTCGCCAAACATTGCACATTCGAATTCATATTCAGATTCCCGAGTTTTTTTCCAAAAAATACTCAAAAGTTGGCCAAAGTTCCGTAAGTTTACCAAGGGCTCTTTTAGATGTCAGTGTTTCCGGTAGCAGCACAGGCCGCAAAACATCCCACACATGTGCATACCGATGACTGTGTCAACAGTGTGACACATATCGGCGCCTGGGAATCAGCAGTACTGTTCACGCTGTTCCCAGGCACTGGGTGCTGAAGTGAAGACAGCTCACATCACTGTCCCCAGATGCGCTGCAATCAACACTAGCAGGGAGACAATTTTGAGAGTTGTATTTAACTGTTAACAGCGAGAGCAGGCGGGGAGTATTCATCAGCCGCTGCCTGTGCTGTAAATAATTACATTTTTTAAAAATTGACATGGGTTCCCTTGTAATTTTGATAACCAACCAGGCAAAACTGATAGCTGTGGGCTGCAACCATCAGCTGTCAGCTTCAGCAAGGCTGATTATCAAAAAAAGAGGGGCCCTCACATCTTATCTTTTAATTATTTAAATAAATCATTTAAAAAAAACTGTGTTGGGTCCTCCCCATTTTTGACAACCAGCCAAGCTAAGGCTGACAGCTGAGAGCTGGTATTCTCAAGCTGGCAAGGGGCCCTCCAGCCTAAAAATGGCAACATGCACCCACCCAGAAAGGGCGCATCTATAAGATGTGCAAATTCAGGCGCTTTGCCTGGCTCTTTCCACTTGCCCTGTGATGGTGGTAAGTGGGGTTCATATTTGTGGGATTGATGTCACTGATTAGTAATGAAGAGGCGTCTACAAGACATCTATACATTATTTAAAATATAACTATAGGATTAGTAAACACACAGCCAGAATAAAGTCCTTTAGTTGAAACAATGACACAGACTACTTTAATGAATTGAAATTAAACCATACTCACATCATCACCCATTCAACTGAAGCCATGGTCTTCTGTAATAAAACAAAAATAAAAAACAACAAAATCCCTCACCTGTCCATTGTTCAGTCCCACGCCATAATCCATGTCAGGTCATAAACAGTTTTCAACCTGGATGGTGAAAAAATATGACCGTCCAGGCTGAGACCCACTGAGGAATGAGCTGCTGCAAGCACAGCCTCAGTAACTAGCGGTGATGTCATCGAGGTTTCCGCCAGTCACTGGGGTTGTGTTCCCAGCTCAGCCCCTGAACTGTTGTGACCTCGGTGAGATCAGTTATGCACCATGAGACTTTTTCTCACTGTGCTAGCGGTGATCTCTCCGAGGTCACCGCAGTTCAGGCGCCAAGCTGGGAAAGCAGCATCAGTGACTGGTGGAAACCTCGATGACGTCACCGCTAGTCACTGAGACTGCACTGGCAGCAGCTCATTCCTCAGTGGTTCTCAGCTTGGCGGTCGCATCTTGGCACCGTTCAAACTATTTATTCTCAGACATGGATTACGGCGTTGGACAGAACAATGGACAGGTGAGGGATATGGTTGTTTTTTATTTTTGTTTTATTATAGGTACCATGGCTTCAGTGGAATGGGTGATGACGTGAGTATGGTTTAATTTAGATTCATTAAAGGAGCCTGTGTCATTCTTTCAATTAAAGGACTTTATTCTGGCTATGTGTTTATTTACAATATAATTATAGGATTAATAATGGATAGGGGTTTTATAGACGCCTCTCCATTACTAAGCCATGGGCTTGATGTCACCGGACAATGCAAAGGTGACATTCACGCCACAAATATGAACCCCACTTGCAACCACCACAGAGCAAGTAGGAAGAGCCGGGCAAAGCACCTTTTTGTGGGGCGGCTATGGGATCTATTTTAGGCTAGGGGGCCAATATCCCTGGCCCCTTACTAGCCTGAGAATACCAGCCCTCAGCTGTCAGCTTTAACTTGGCTGGTTGTGAAAAATGAGGGGGACGCCACACTGTTTTTAAATTATTTAAATATTTAAAAAAAACAGCATGGGGACCCATCTATTCTTGATAACCAGCCTTGCTAATGCTGACATCTGTGCTGTGGGTTGCAGCCCACAGGTTCAGTTTTGCCTGACTGGTTATCAAAAATACAGGGAAACTCATGTCATTTCTTTTTAATTATCTATTTATAGTGCAAATGATGGGTCAATTGATGCGACTTTTCCTGGTGTCTGCCCCTAATTTTAGGCTTTTTGGCCCTCCTGAAAGTGTCTGTGCATTTGATTTTGTTTCCCATTGAAGTCAATGGGGTTCGGGTACATGCATTGAACTGTTTGGCAAACATGTTCGGCATACATAAGGACGTTTTACCGATCCATAACCGTACGTTGAAAGGTTCGCTCATCGACTCTACCTATAACATTGGTAATAAGTGGCTCCGCACAGCACAAAACATATTACTGATTTGTTTTCTAGCATTGGTTCTCTGGAGTACAGCTCAAAACTACATACACTGTTTTCCCTTCTACCTGTATTAGACTATGTTCACACTATATAAAAAAACTGCAGACGTTAAAGGTCCACCCCTCCTAAAGTCATCTCCCCCTCTGCTTAGTGTTCTAGGGGTTTCTTTGTATCTTTTCTACATGCATGCAGTTCCTGTCCACAAATGAAATTTTGTTAATAAATGTTACAAATTCTAATACTTTGGTGAGAAACCAAAATTGGACTCATGGCTCTCTGTACAAGAACCAAATCCTGAAAATATGTTAATTTTCATCTACAGTATATAAAAAGAGTACTTTGATAGATTTGTGAACTATAGTCTTGTTATATAAATATTGATCATTGCCTTTATTAAGCAAGACAGCTTATTTTGTGTGGATAAATAATCACCATAAGTGCTGGATGCCCGATATCAGCTCACAAAACTGTTTTAGATCGGTTTAATATTCAAGAAACAAGAATTAAAACCCCATAGCACAGGAAGAAATACATTTTATTTATGGATAATTCAAAGAAAAGCACATAGTATGACGTTGCTAGCTAATATGTATCTAACAGGAAAAGAAGCCAATGAACTAAAGGCCCTTTTCCATGGGCCGACAATAAGCTAAATGTATAAATATACCACTAATGATGAGTGAACATGCTCGTATAACATCTAATTTAAGCATGCTCGGGTGTTATCCATGCATCTGGGCGTGCTTGTATATTATGTTCGCGTCCCTGTGGCTGCATGATTGGTGGATGTTAGACAGCCTGAACACGTTTGTTAGGGAATCCCCACTTATATTAACGCTGTCTGGCAGATGCAAATCATGCAGCGGCAGGGACTTGAACATAACATACGAGGACTCCCAATATACTCCGCTAACACCCGAGCATGTTCGGATCAGACATTATTCAAGCACGTTCATTCATCACTGCAAACCACCGATCAGCTGACAAATGAATAAAATGTTTATTCATCAGTTGGATAGTTTACCTGATACCTGCAATCAGCATTGTCAGCAGCACATCTAGCCTGCCGACAATATACAGACTGTATGGGAGCAAACCATTGTATTCACAGTTGTTCTTCCCATACAGTTTGTATTGGGATATGTAAAATGACATTGTATTGATTGACTTGTACTGTTGATCAGTACTTATTATGAGCAGAACTCTGACAATATACTTCCTTATATATTGTAAGCTTGCGAGCAGGACCTTCACTGTAACTGTTACTTTGTACTGTCTTCAGTAATTGTGCATGTCCCCACTTAATTGTAAAGTGCTGCGGAATATGTTGACAATACAGAAACAAAATTATTATTATTAATACAATTATTATTAATAATGTAAGTCCAGATTTACTGTATATCTATTCCCTGATCCATTGTCATGCCGCCTGTCCCTCCCCGTCACACTCACGCAGCATCCCGGCATGCTCATGTCACGCAGCCTCTCCCGGTATCCCGGCGCGCTCCCTGTGTTGTGCGTCGGGTTCAGCAGCGCACGAGCACATCCTCCTCCCTGAGCTCTGCCTCTCCCTTCCTCTCTATGGCCCTGGAGGACTATGAACCGGAAGTCCTCTGGGCGCTTCCCATATCAGGGTGCCGCGCATCTCAGGTGGCGCCTGATTGTCATTTGTTTTGGACTTGTGACTCTGGCCCCGCACTCTTCTAGTCCTCTGTTCTTCAGCATGTCTCCCTCTATGTGGTGCCATCATTACTCTCTCCCTTTTGTCTCCCCTCCAGTGCCATGCCTGTGTTCCATTGTCTCAGCCCTGCTGCCCTGCCTGTGTTCCAGTATCTCAACCGTGCTCCCTGTCTGTGTTCCAGTATCTCAGCCGTGCCCTGCCTGCGTTCCAGTATCTCAGCCATGCTCCCTGTCTGTGTTCCAATATCTCAGCTGTGCTGCCGTGCCTGTGTTCCAGTATCTCAGCCGTTCTCCCTGCCTGTGTTCCAGTGTCTCAGCCGTACCCTCCTTGTCATTGGTTCTTCCCGCCACCCACTTGTGTCTCCTCTAGTTCGTCCCTGGGTACCAGCTGTCAGGGCTATAGTCTCCATGGGCCTGCCCCTTACACTCGCTGTATAGGGGGTGGTTCACCTGGTCTGCTCGCCCTGGGGAGGTTCGTTGTTGCGGCCCTGCAGGTTCATGCTAGGAGGACCACAAGATCCATTATTATCTGTCAAAAATGGAACCAGTGAGTGCATACACACAAAGTACAATTCTATATATCAATTCTTATAAGCTAACTTGCACATTGATTTTGTAGGACTAAAGTCAGGTGTATGAGTAAATAATTATATCAAACATGTGATAATGATCATTATTTTCATACGTAGGTTGAAACAGTCATTACCTGAAACAGAAAGAGCAATATAAGAATCTTAAAACTGGGTGAGGAACAACCAAACTCTGTTACAAAGGTGAGGATGTGAAAGACTGTTTAGTGTCACCAATTTAAGACTGAACACAGCAAGAAGACACAAGCCAGAGATATGGCACCCATAAGGTCTCTCCAAAGCAAGGATTTCAAAACAGACTGGGATTTCGAGATGTGCTGTTCAAGTCTGGGGCAGCATAACAGCAGATGGAGTTGGGGATTAGGTCAAGATTAATGGTAACATCAATGATGGAGGAACACAGGCAAATAATTTTTCATCATACAAAACCATTAGGAAGACATTTGATTAGCTCCAAACTTATTCTGCAGCAGAACAATGATTTTAAATATACAACGATTTTTGTTCAGAACTATCTTATCACAAAGAAGAACAAGAAGTCCTGGAAGCGATGATATGAAACCCATACAGCCCTGATTTCAACATATTTAGTTCTGCGAGATGTTTGGAACAACTTGTCTGCAAAGTTCTTTCTAAAACTGTGCGCAAATGTGCCTAGAAAAATGAATGCTGTTTTGTAGACAAAGTGTTGTCAACTAAATATTAATTTAGCTCAGATTTCTCTTTTGCTCATTTACTTAGCATTTTGGTAGTTGATAAAAATAAACTATTTATTACTAATTAAATAAGCTATGTACACTATTATTTTTAAAAGCTTTCTTACTTTTCAGCATGTTTTCAACACCTGCCTAAAACTTTTGCACCATACTGTAGATGTGCAGAACTGAAAAGTCATACAGGTCATAACCCGATGTAATTTATCCTCATTGTGCGAGATGACACACGTCAAGTGGTGTTAGAAGAGGCACTCACACAGATCGCTGGAGAAAACAACAGATAGTGAAGAGTTGTAGTTGTAATTGGCACATCATACTTCCTCTAGAAAAAAAATTACGGCCTGTGGTTCAGCGCATGGTTGGTAGACCGCATCTCTCATGCTGAGCTAATATTTTATTTATTAAAACCCTAATTTCTATCTGTGTCTCTCCCCATATGTTTCATATACTACACTGAAGTTTCTCTGATTTTGAGAACATAACTTTCCATTATATTCTGGTAGAGCTGTTATTGAAAACAGTTGTCTTGGCTCTCAGGCTAATCCAAAAGAAAGAATATATATCTAGGGAATAAATTAAGATTGTCACTATTAACATGTCTGATGTCATATTTGAGAGAATTAAACATAATAAACAAACTGTAGAATAGTCATGGTACAGTAAAGTCTGATGCAAGAATGTATATAGTGTTTTAAAATATTAGGAAAAGGAACAGCGCACATATGCCGTGCCATGATGAACATACGACTATGTCCTAGATCGTTACAGCACTAGTTACAATAAGTTTACCTTAGAACATTGTCTCAAATTCTAACCCAGTTATTACTGTATATGGAACAATATTAATTTTTGGTTTAGAGCTTCTTTGGAAATTACCAGCTCACAGCACACAGACCGTTCTTTTATAAATGATACCCGCTGTTTATGTTGTTCTGTTTGTTAGGAATAATCCTACTGGAGTGGTTTTTTAAACCCTCAGATTTTGGCAGTTGAAGCTACTTTGTGGTTGGCCTGTATGCGGAGAACATGCATGAAAGAAAGCATATTTAGTCTGCAAGGGAGTGTGAATAATAAGTAAAACAACATTGGCAGGGTTTCTTAAGCTTCCATTAAAAGACCACAATGTGCAACTTTGAGAGGCCTTGAGTAGGTGCTTGTAGATTTTAAAGAACCAGAGTTTTCCAAGTTTTAGGACTTTGTAATAAAATCACATCCATTTGGGTCAAAAAATGAACTGAGTGCCATCTGGCACTACTATGTGCAATGGGATTGGTCATTTTTAAAGCATAACAAGGCTATATTACAAGCATGATCTTCTGAAGACAAGGTAGGCTGAATCTATATTTTCCATGTAGATTATGAAATACATAGAGTAAAACATTGGAATTAATATTGCAAGATGCATGGCCTTTCTACCCTAACTGATGTGAATTGGAAGCTTAAAGTGAGTTTGTCCTACTTGTTTTATCTCAACCTCCACACTCCCCAATCTTCTTTGATTGACAGCTTTGGCTTCATAGAGCCAGAGAAGGGTGGAGATAGATGGAAAATAAGTAGATGGGAAGGTGAACTTAAATGTTTGGCTTCAAGGGTACGCAGAGTGACTGGAATTGGTTTGAGCCGTCATTTTGTGCGGACCGACTCCTTTTGAGGGAACCTGGCATGTCACATGGAGTTAAACTGCAGGTTAATAGCATTATGAAGGAGCCCGGCCGCAGTACTGAAAGTATGGCATCGGGAGAAAATAAACTTTTGTTACTCGTGATAGCCGCCGACTTTCAGTCATGCAAGCATGCCCTGAGCAATAACAGTCACTGCTCACAACACGGGCACGCCCCGGCACTGACATCAAGCTCTGTACTAATATAATGCAGAGCCGGCTATCAGTCAGGGTGTGGTTATAGCCGCCACTCTCGTGCTGTGAGCAGTGACTGTAATTGCGCCGTCATGCTTGAAAATTAATTTTCTCACATCTTCAGTACTGTGACCAGGTAACTTAATAATGCTATTAACCTGCAGATTAACCCTATAATTACAGGTTAATAATGTTATCGGACCTGACAAATTCGCTTTAAACAAATTTACCTTTCTACAAGTCACTGTGAGATAACGATCCTGGAAACCTAAACTGATACATTTGTAATAAACCATAATGGCAGGAAATATAAGAAAGGGAAAAGGGAAAGGTCAGCTCACCTAGTCTCAGTAACTGTCCATGGTCTCCATGCTCACGGATCTGCCTGGATCACGGCGTTGTCAGAAGCAAAAGCATGAGGAAAGGATCTGTATCAATATTTA
>VIAB01008509.1:66222-78188 GCA_009801035.1 Oophaga pumilio
CTCCATGTATTATGCCCCCATAGATGCTCCATAGATTACGCCCCTATAGATGCTCTATAGATTATGCCCCCATAGATGCTGCATTAAATAGGCCCCTTATGCTGCCGCAGCTGCTGTGAAAAAAAAAGACATACTCACCTCTCATGGAACGGGACAGGTAAATATCGCTTATACTCACCCTTCCTCCGGCGCGTCTCTGCCCTGCTCTTCTCCCGCGGTCTTCGGCGCCAGTGTTCAGCGGTCAGGTGGAACCGCTCATTAAAGTCATGAGCGGTACCACTCATGACTTTAATGAACGGTACCACCTGACCGATGAACACTGGTGCCGGAAACCATTTGAGAAGAGCAGGGGCTGCAGAGACCGCGCCGGCAGAGGGGTGAGTATATAGAACAGCTGCGCTCTGCCTCCCCCTGTATATGACTCGAGTATAAGCCGAGAGGGGGATTTTCAGCCCTAAAAAATGGGCTGAAAATCTCGGCTTATACTCGAGTATATACGGTATATCTACATATAGACACACACTTACATACATATATGTGTGCATCTTGGACGTAAACGCTGAGATCTCCAGGTTGTGGTCCATTAAAATAGATGTAATTTGGCAATAGAAAACAGCACAATGTTTTCTATTCCAGGCAAACCAAAAATATATTGAGATTAGAGATGAGAGAACCCGAACTGAGAGAGAGATCCAGAGTATGGGTCGCCATTGATTTTAAGGGGTTCGAGTTCAGATCCAAGTTCAGGTACAGTTCTGGTGCTCGGACCAAACTTTGGACTAAAGTTCGGTTGAACCCAACTAACCTGAATGTCCACGGGTCAGCTCATTGCAAATTGAGATCCATTTTTATAATTATTATTGACTTAGTACTTTTGAGGATATTAAAAAAAAATGTAAAGTATTTTACTGATTGCAAGACGCACTTTTTTCCCCAAAATTGGGGGGGAAAATGGGGGTGCGACTAATAATGCGTTTATATCTTACCGGTACTGTTGCTGCAGGCTGGGATGAGGGGGGTGCCCGGCGGTGCTACTGGGGTGTCTGGCAGTTCTGTGGGGGGTCTTTGGTGCTGCTGTGGGGTCTCCGACATTTTGTGAAAGGCCAGAGCCCCCCCGCAGTTCTGTGGTTTCCTGTGCGGTGGACTCCGGGAAAATGGCCACCAGGGTATCAAGATCTCGGTAGATGAGGTTTCACCGCTGAAATCTCATCTTCCGAGATCTTGATGCCGAGATCTCCAGCTGCGCATGCGCCGCACTCCAGGGCAGTTTTCCTGGAGTCCACTGCACAGGAAACCACAGAGCTGCGGGGGCTCTAGCGTATCACAAAATGTCAGCAGAGCCCCCAGCAGCAGCACTGGAGACCCTCGCTCAGCATCGGAGACCCCCACAGCACTGCAGGACACCCCAGCAGCACCACCGGGCACCCCCACAGCGGCGCACTGCACATCAGGCAACCCCTCCTCCCAGCCTGCGGCCTGCAGCATCACCCCACTCCTGCCTCCTCCAGCAGCGACCCTAGGACCCTGCTTCACCGCAGCCACCACCCTCGATAAGCAATAAGACGCATTCCTATTTTTCCCCTCAAAATTTGGAGTCCGTTTTATAATCCGGAGTGTCTTATAAACCAAAAAATACGGTGTTTCTTGAATTACCTGATGGATAATTTTCAATAACCTTTTAATACAGTTTGTAGTTTTATTTTTTCAGTTTTGTTTTTCTTACCTTTTGTTGTGTAATTTTGTATTTGGACTCTATCATATAGAAGGCACAATTGGCAACCTCTTCCAATCTTACTTAGACAACTAAGTTAAAAATAGAAATCATGGATATTTTTGGATACAACCAGCACAACTTTAATAGAAAAAAATCTATAAAATACACTGAAACTGAGGCCCTTGTATCATAGTGTTTATCAGTAGTATAAAATAACAGACCTCAGAATTCACAAGGACAGACAATAGAATTCACTCAGACCTCAGACCTCAAAATTAATAAATCAAGATCTTAAAATGAATTCAGATCCCAAACCTCACTGTGAATTAATACAGACCAGAAACCACAAAAATAAATGCAGACCCCAAAATGAATGCTGGCCCTGAGCACATATTAAATTAATGCAGACACAGGGATTGTGGAAACCACCAGGGATAATGAGAATCTATGCACAGTGCTGTATGTATGTATATGGGTGCTATACAAATACCATGCAATAGCTTATTGGAATCTCTCAAACATACGAAGAGCCTACATCCCTTATGTACTGTATACTGTTGGTACACGCCTACCTTGACACATTTATTTCAATAAATATTACCCCCTTCAGCTTGAATTGATATATGTAGATATAACTAGATATTTAAAGCTAATTGAATTTGCACCAAAGTTTTAGGAATTTCCCGAACCAGATGAGATTAAACAATTTTCCCCAGAAGACTCAAATGACCTCAGAATGCACCAGACGGACATCTGCAATACGCCTTGCAGGTTTCATATTATAAGGTATATCATCATATGAAAGGTTACCATAGTTTGTATAAAAGCAGAGATAGGGAATCCTGCATCCATTTCTTTGTGAATTTGGATAGTAATAAAATGTGACAACTTACAGCTTAGCAATAAACACAGTAAGAAGAAGACATAAAGCAGTGAACACATTCTACAGATAGAATAAGCGAAGAAGAGGAGCGAAATGCGCATTGGGGCAGAGGTACACCATTGTGTACAAAACAAGTTCAGCCTGACAGGTTTAAAATATGTACTTAGTAAGTTCATTATCTCTTGCTTAAACTATAGGACCTATACTGTAGATGCATATGCCCTGATGGCACCTTAGCGTAGGTGTTTTGCTTACCTACAACCTCCCTTTTTTTTGCCTGTCTAGCTTCCTATTATTTCAAGCATACTATACATTGATTCATTTATCTTGTGTTTGGAACACAGAACTATGAATGCACCTTACTGCTGGTACTTTATGACAGGCAATATTTGTTATTGAATCTTTTTCGCTTGTTTGATATTATTCTGTGAACTGCTACCTCATGTTTTGGCACACTTTGGAATAATTTCCCTTTTTTCTTTCCTAGCACCTTTCTAGTTTTTAATACATTTTATCTATTGTTGTTCAATAAATTATATTTTAATATTAATTTTTGTACTTCATTTTTTTACCTTGAGAACACTAATTTTTGACAAATACTGGGTTTAAAGAAGGTGCATGATGCAATACGGCTGTGAAGCAAATTAGTGTATAGTGTGTGAAAGAAAGAGAGGCCTCTTTCACACATCAGTGTCTCTGGTATGTGTGGTGACAGTTTTCTCATGTAACAGAGACACTGACACATGTAGACCCATTCAAATGCAGATGCAGATTAACCCCTGAGATGGATTGCACCTTGGGACTTGACAGTACGCCAGACAGGTATGGATATATTGTTGGTTTATTTTTTTTTTACTTTTTTCCAGCAGATCGAGGGCTTCGCTGGGAATAGCAGTTTAATAAACATGACAAACCTGTGTGTTGTACTATTTCATTAAAATACTTTATTCTTCATGTGTGTGTGTGTGTGTTTATTTAACCCTTTACTTAGTATAGGATTAGTAATGAATAGGTGTGTTATTGACAACTCTTCATTACTAAGCCAGGCTTAACCCCTTATTAACCTCACTTCCCACTGCTACAGGGCAAGTGGGAAGAATCCGACAAAGCTCCAGAATAGGAGCATGTAATAGATGCGCCTTTTCTGGGCAGTTTGTTTTTCATTTATTCTCCCTGCTCGCGCTGTTGCCGCAGATCAGGGAGAATAATGACAGCCGACTTCAGCACCACAAGCAGGGGAACAGTACTTCCTGTAGCTGCTTCTTCCCCTGCGGCCGTCCTTGTGGTACTGATGCGGCACACGGGCGGCACACATGTGCCACACGGATATGCCACGTGTACACACAGACACAGATATCTCCGGTACCGATTTTTCGGTACTGGAAATATCTGGACGTGTGAAAGAGGCCTAATACAGAGATTCAATACAGTGCTTCTTCTGCATTTCAATTATGCTTTTATTTCATGCTTCATTCAGAAACCAGCCACCAATATGCATAAAAAATAAAAACTGACTGCTTTATAAAGAGTGATTGTCCCAAACTAAGCTCATTATAGGGACATGCCCATCAGTGCACTTGTCACGTGTCGCCAATGAGTTGTCATGACAGCCAGGGTCTGCCTGTCATTGTAAATCTTCTATGAATGCCGTCCCAAGACTGGCATTCATAGAAGATCATGATTTATGCTACACATATCAGGGCACAAGCAATCAGACAATGGCAGCTTCAAGTCTCCTAAGGGGACTATTGAAGCAAGTAAAAAATAAAAATTACCCCCCTTTTTCCTCATTCAAAAAAAATACAAAAACTAAAAAACTCATATTAGATCACTGCATTCAGACAAGTCCAATCTATCAAAATACAAAGTAAATTAATCTCAAGTGTTCTTTTCTTGATATGCTTCATTTTTTCTGTCTGTGAACATAGAGCTAATGTGCCTTGTCAAAAAGTTCATCTTTGGCTCATCTGTCCATAGGACATTCTCCTAGAAGCTTTGTGGCTTGTCAACATGTAGTTTGGCAAATTCCAGTCTGGCTTTTTTATGATTTTTTTTTCAACAATGGTGTCCTCCTTGGTCATATCCAATGAAGTAGACTTTGGCTTATACAATGACGGATGGTACCATCTGACACTGCTGTTCCTTGAGCTTGAAGTTCACATTTATTCTGTTTAGAAGTTTTTCTGGGCTCTTTTGTTACCATTCGTATTATCCGTCTCTTTGATTTGTCATCAAGTTTCCGCCTACCATGTCCAGGGAGGTTGGCTACAGTCCCATGGAGCTTAAATTTCTGAATATGTGCAACTGTATTCACAGGAACATCAAGCTGCTTGGAGATGGTCTTATAACTTTTACCTTTAACATGTTTGTCTATAATTTTATTTCTAATCTCCTGAGACAACTCTTTCCTTCACTTCCTCTGGTCCATGTTGAGTGTGATACACACCATGTCACCAAACACAGTGAGTATCTATAGCCCTCTATACAGGCCCACTCACTGATTCCAAGATTGTAGACACCTGTGATGCTAATTAGTGGACACACCTTGATTTAACATGCTCCTTTTGTCACATTTTTTTCAGCGGTACCATCATTTCTGTCCAGGCTTATTTCATGAGTTTTATTCTGTGGAAGCATGGTTGAAAAGTAATGTCTGACTTTCATTTGTTCATCTTCATAGATTTTTTATTTATTATTACTTTTGTCAGATTCAAGTTATTTCTGTGGTCATTGTGGGTTTTTCTGTCATTAAACGAGGTGTACCAACAATTTTGACCACGTGTGTAACTTTTATACGCCTCTACATTACTAAGCCGTGGGCTTGATGTCAGCAGACAATACATAGGTGACATTAATCCCATAAATATGAAATCCACTTGCCACCACTACAGGGCAAGTGGGAACAGCTGACCAAAGTGCCAGAATTGACATATCAGATGCGCCTTTTCTGGGCGGCTGCTGGCTGCTATTTTTCAGATGAGGGGCCACTATTAATGGCCTGAGGATACCAGCACTCAGTTGTCTTCTTCAGCAAGGCTGGTTGTCAAAAATAGGGCCCATCCCACGTCGTTTTTTTAAAACCCCTCTATTCTTGATAACCAACCTTGGTAATGCTAATAGCTGAGGGTTGCAGCCCAGAGCTGTGAGTTTTGACTGGCTGGTTATCAAAAATATAGGGGAACCCAAGCTGTTTTTTCCATTAATTATTTATAGTGGAGGCGCCTCTTGCTGTTATTTGCAGCAGCACGCGTAGGCTGATGGGAGCAGTAGTCCCATCAGCTGACACCTGTGACTGGAGGAAAACTTTTTACCTCCAATCACAGCTGTGGGTTCACGCTGTCATTTGACAGCATAGGAACCATGACTCTCTGACCAGCGGTAATGACTTTACCTAAAATCAGAAGCAGTGTTTATTGTGCTGTCATGCACATAACAGAGTGGCAAACACTGGATGTTCGGGCCCCCCATTCAAGTGAATAGCGTCTGGGTTCGGGTCGGCTGCTGTTCTGGTACACAAACTTTTTTTTAACTGTTCGGCCGAACTTGCCAGGCCTGAACATTCAGGGGTCCTCATATCTCTAAAAAAAAGCCCTTCATTAGCAAATGATGTGTCATCAACTTCTCATGTGAGAAAAGCAAGCTAACCAGAAATATGAGGAATCTGTGCTATTACCCTTTCTCCCCTTCTCCACTTGCTTGCTTTTCTAATAGCCAAGCTGCATACTCAGGTAGTACCTGGTAGGTGTCAACATCATCATGATTTTCATCTACTGATTGTCGTACACTAACTCCTCCTCCTTGTCCATTGCACTGTAAGATATCCATGCATGATTGCATGAAAAGGAGATAATGTACGCTTAGTAAACTCCTTATGTGTTAACTCAACTCTCACCTGGTCAAGTTGCTTGTGGTAGCTGGTTTATACTAGCTATTCAACGTCACTTTATAATGTGCTCTCTCTGTGTCCAAGCCCTTGAACTCGCCATATCAAAGGAGGTCTGGCATGTCACAAAGGTGGTTGAAACACCGTTCCCTAGAACTCAGACAGATTACACATCTCTTTCACTTACATTTCCAGAGCTGAAAGTATTTAGATTAAATATATACGCTAGGATAATAATAATATGGAGGGGACATTATTGCAGGAAACAGAGGACAGAAAGTTACATAACACAGCCCGAAAGGAGAAACTGACCTAGCAAAAGTGGAAGTGCTGCATTTAGGATTCAACTTGTAACTTGGGCACCAATCAGTCTAGGCCTGGCTAGGTAATAGTGCAGGACCTAGTAACAAAAGAGAAGGTAAAAAGTATGTGAAAAATGAAAAAGTCCTCCTGAAACTGTGGGGATCTCAAACCTGAGGAGGAAGACTTGATGAGGAAAGGTGTGCTGACAAGAAAGAGGGGGCTCTTACGGGAACACATAGACTTACGGGATGCCCAGGCATAGTATAGAATGGCAAGGGAAGTGAAGAGACAAATGTAAATTGAAATATGTAATTCTGTGACAATTGAATACATGTATCAGCCACTACCCGAAAAAAATGGCGCTGGTTGCTGCAGCCACACCCAAACAGTTCATACTGCCCCCATACTCCCTGTAAGGCTGGACATGCAAGATCTGCCAAAACAAGAACCCAGACTGGTGTGACACCTGCTCTGTCTGTGAAACACCACGCCCACACAGGTCTACTTCTTTGTATCCGGTCATCAATACAGATGGCATGTTCTACACCCCAGTGGCCATCTTAACTCAGGGCACTTCCTCCCTGGTGGCCATCTTAACTCAGGGCACGTCCTTCCCAGCGACGATCTTAACTCAGGGCACTTCCTCTCTGGCGGCCATCTTAAATCAGGGCACTTCTTCCCCGGCAACCATCTTTACTCAGGGCACTTCCTCCCCGGCGTCCATCTTAACTCTGGGCACTTCCTCCCCAGCAACCATCTTAACTCAGGAGACTTCCTCCCAGGCGTCCATCTTAACTCAGGGCACTTACTCCCCAGCGGCCTTCTTAACTTAGGGCACTTCCGGCCCAGTGGCCATCTTAACTCAGGGCACTTCCAGCCCAGCGGCGGTCTTAACTTAGGGCACTTCCAGCCTTGCGGTCACCTTAGTGCTGGTGACTACCAGAATCTATCCCAATAGTGATGTCTCTATCACCATTGAAGAAGAGGACAAGGGTGACATTGTAGCACAGGACCATGAGGAACAGGATAAATGAGAACAGGCATCTCAGGCTGATGAATCTACCCCACAATGGCATCCTCCCTGTAAAATGTTGTCACATGAGGGCGTGTGGGCCTCCTCACCTCCCCGTGGCATTCAACGTGGCTCTTGCTATGTCCCCTGGAAACTTCAGGAGACTAATACTCTGGTGAACACTTTACTAGATCCGGACAAACATCCCATGCCTTTTTACAGGAAAATTAGCCAGATACAGAAAACACAATTTAACTCATGGATGGACTAGATGGACTCGCTGAAATCAAAGCGGGAGATTATTTTTGGCCAGTGGCCTCTGGAGCCAAAATACTTGCAAAAAGTTTGGCTTATAACATGTAGCGGGAAAGTATTTTCTCAGTAAACTTTATGCCTGGGCTAAAAACCACTTGGCTGACTAGGCCACTTCTCTGCAGGATGTCATGCAAGAAAAAGGAGAGACTGTGGAGAAGTTCTTTCACCAGTTGAATCAGATGTTTGTAGATCTCGGATTCGAGGACAGGGATAAATACCATAAGCAAATGTGGATACAGGCTTTTGTTCAAGGCCTCCGGGAACCTATAAGGAAAGAGTTACAGACTACAAAGCCTGAATACTGAAAACGGGATATGGACATCCTCTTCCAAGTGGCAAGAGGGGTGGAAATGAACCAAAAAGCCAAGCCTCCTCATACCATCTTTCTAGAGGCACAAAATCTTTCATGGATCACGATTACACAAAGAACCAGAGTCACCTGCTACAACTGAGGCAAGGTTGGATACCTGAAAAGGAACTGCAGGTCAGCTCGTCAGATAAAGGAACTAAAGGAACCTGGACAGCAGTTGCAACCACCCCAGGGACCACAGGGTCCCGAACCACAAGTTGAATCCACCACAATGACCAGAACCACTTATACTTTAACACTGTACAAGAAAACCGAGTGGACCAACCACCAGCATCCAGATAGAGATTGAAGGCAAATCCCTCAGTTTCCTGGTGGATACTGGTGCAGCCAGAAGTGTAATAAGGAATATTGGCTTACCAGACCCAGAGTGTCTCACAGATGAAGTGGTGCCTTGTGTGGGGGTGGATGGAAGCACACGGTACACACCAATGACCAAACCCCTACACGTAGGCATACAACCTACACAGAGTATGCTGGCTCAATTAGTTGTTTCTACAACCTGTCCAGTAAACTTACTGGGACCAGATCTACTGTCAAAAATCCAGGCCAATATTCGATTTCATGAGGAGGGAATCTGATCACTCCACTAACACAGGAACAGTCAGCTGAAATATATGGCCTCTTCTCGCTACAGGACACATCTGTTGACCCAGTGGATGCAAAACAGATGGCACAAGGTCCAGAAGACATTAGAAGACTCTGAGTCCAGCAGGTGAAACTAAAGCCAGGGGCTCTATTTCCCCAGAAACCCCAATACACGCTCTCCATTCCGCAATCTGCTGCTATCACCCAACAACTCAAAATCTACCTCAGGAATGGAGCGGTCATCCCCACCAAATCACCATGCAATACCCCATTGTTTTTGTTGAAGAAGAAAACACCAAAGAGTCAAACTACCAAGTTTTGCATGGTACAGAATTAGCATGCAGTCAATGAAGCCAAACCCTCTCACTCTGTTGTCAACTATTCTGTCTATCTCCCCATGGTTCACGGTGATTGATTTGGCCAATGCCTTCTTCAATGTTCCATTGCACCCTAACAGCGCAATTGTTTGCCTTCACACATAAGAGACAACAATACACTTGGACTGTGATGCCTCAAGGAGCCCAGAACGGCCCCTCAATGTTCAGCCAAGCCTTGACCACTGTCCTGGAACCTTGGAAAATTACATACCACACTGTCACACTCCTCTAATATGTTGATGGCCTCATCCTGTGTTCAAATACTAAGGAAAAAGCACAGAAAGAATCAATCTCATTGCTCTAGTTCCTGGCACACAATCGCTGCAAGGCATCCAGAGGTAAGTTGCAATTCTGCCAGGACAAGGTTGGGTTCCTAAGACACTGTATCTCACATCAGACAAAGCATCTCACTGAAGACAGGAAGACAGCTGTAAAAAACATACGTTTACCAACAAAGCCAACACAGCTTCTGTCTTTCCTTGGCCTTGTATCTTACTGCCATCCTTGCATCTTTGATGCCTCTCTAGAAATGCAGCCCCTGTATGACTGCCTCATGGATATTCCTTTCTGTCTAACCAAGGAAGCCATTGATAGATTTTATGTACTGTGCTGAAAAATATGATTATGTCTTCCCCCGTTCTAGGGCTACCTGACAATGAGAAACTATTCTCCCTATTTGTTATGGAAAAGAGAGGACATGCAACTGGAGTCCTGACACAAGCTCATGGAGGAAGACAGCAGTCACTTGGGTATTACTCTGCCAGACTAGACCCAGTTGCCCATGGAGCACCAACCAGCATGGGAGCTGTGTTTGCAACCCACCTGTTGCTGGACAAAACTTCTGACATCATTCTGGGCCACAGGTTGAAGATAATGGCACCATGACATCACTGCCATTCTGGCCCAGACACAACCAAAACACATATCTGTTGCTCGTCATCTGCATCTACAATGCTCACTTTTGCTCCCAGACAATGTCACTATCTCCAGGTGTGATGCCCCTAACTCAGCTGCCTTCCTACCTCTACCAAGGGGGAAAAATCACATCTGTGACACACTCATGGAGTAGATAGTCAACTCTGAAATGGCCCAAAATGATTGCCTTGCTCTCATGAGGCAAGAAAACTCTGGATTTGACTCTGTCACAAATGTGTCTCTGGAAAATCCTTGCCCTGATGTTTTTTGGAGATGGATCAATATATGCAGACTGATCAGAATTTTTACTTCCAGAATTACTCAAACATTAAAGGGATTCTGTCACCCCTTTTTTGTGATATGAGATAAAGATATCACTCAATAGTACATCTCATAAGTAATCTAGTAGTACCTTTCATAGTCCCTGACACCCCAGCTTTGATGCAAAAATATCTTTGTAATCTGCCTCTTGCTGTATGCAAATTGCCGCGTTCTGGTCCGCTCGGCTGGGCTTGTTCTGCTTCTCCACCACCCCTCCTCGGCTTGCTGTTCATATATTCATCTGTGAATATCACAGATTTCATTGATTTTCCGTGCATGCACATTGAAAAGGTCCCTCGCGCGTGCGCAGTATGCTTTGCCCAAGAGTGGGCAAAGCATAAAACCAGTATTGCGCATGCGCCTGAATTTGGCCTCATTTTCTATGCCCCGGAAGTCTTCTAAGGCAGGCTGTATGTTCCTGTTCCTAGAGGCTGGAAATCATACTGAAGCCCTGCACATTACACCGGTAGCTTCAGATAACAAACCTCTGTCTGAAAACTTGTTATCTAAAGCTTCCGGTGTAATGTGCAGGTTTTCAGTAAGATTTCCGGTGTCCAGGAACATACAGTTTGCCTTAGAAGACTTCCGGGGCATAGATAGTGAGACAAAATACCGGCGCATGCGCAATACTGATATTATGCTTTGACCACAGTTTGGCAAAGCATACTGCGCACGCACGAGGGCCCTTTTCAATGCGCACGCTCGGTAAACCCGACGTGAACGCAGTCTAAAGATTCAAAAAGTGCGTAGGGCAAGACAGGAGGCGGTGGAGAAGCGGAACAAGCCCCGCCGAGCGGACCAGAACGTGGCGATTTGCATACAGCAAGAGGCAGATTACAAAGGTATTTTTGCATCAAAGCTGGGGTGTCAGGGGCTATGAAAGGTACTACTAGATTACTTATGGGATGCACTATTGAGTGATATCTTTATCTCATATCATAAAAAAGGGGTGACAGAATCCTTTTAAACTGATGTGAAATTATTTTTATAATCTATAGTGTTAATATCTTTCACATACTGTATACATAGTAGATTCTTTACATGTATCAGTTTTCCTTTTTGCATGTACATCATAAGAATAAATCTTTACATCATAAGTAAATTGGAATAAATATTTAAGATTCTGAGATGAGTAGGGCAGTTAACATACATACCGTAAATGTTAGTAATATTGAGATTACCTATTGGAAATAGTGGTCTAGTGGTATGAAAGTTAAATCCATTCTTCTCAAAGACATCATATATTACGGGTAGTGTTGAGCATTCCGATACCGCAAGTATCGGGTAT
>VIAB01008511.1:66210-78488 GCA_009801035.1 Oophaga pumilio
GTCTTTGTGCTGCCAGTAACGTGGAAGCCCCTTATATTTCCATTGACCGATGCACAGACCTCAGTGAGGGCTTCTTTTTGGATTGATTTGAAGATTTTGTTGGGAACATTTTACATAACATTTGGGGTCACATTGATCTGACGCTCTACGCTGATCAGTTACATCAGAGTTTCCACCTAAATTTCCAAGTGACATTCAGATGACATCCTCGAAGGATCCATTCACTATAATGAGGCAGCGGAGTTACTTTGGACTCCATCTGGCCTCTGTTCAGTAGTGTCCTTTTCAGAAGTGCACAAAACTGTGGTCGTCTGCACCCCTAAAAAGATGGTTAGTGCCAGATCACAAGTCAGATGTTGTGTACAGTGCCTCCACTTGCCCTATTATAGGGAATCTTCCTTTGGGGGTTCCATCTGAACCATGTATTTCAGAGATTTATATGGAAACCCCAGTGTAAGCGCTCAGCATAGAGCACAGGATAAATGTAAGCCGAGCCTTACTGTGACTTTTGGGAGACTGAATGAACAAATCAACAGCAGGTGAAGAATTGGTTTTATTTATTTTTTTACGCTGTTCCTCTTGCTGTATAAGTAATTAGACTAATTCTTCGTGTCGGTGCGATTACAGCGATATCAGTTTGTTTGCCTGCGATCACACACTAAAAGACACTTTAAAAAAAAAAAAAAAAAAAAGTTTTTGATCTTTCTACTCCAATTTTGGGAGGCAAAATGAACAAAAATCATCAATTTAGGAATTGTTTTGTTTTTATGCCGTTCTGCATGTAGTGAAATTAATAAGGCAGATTCTTGTGGTCAGTACGATTACACATTAAGTTTTGTTTTTTTTTGTAATGTTTATGGGACTTTGACTTTCAGCACTCTAACAGCAGTAGTCAGTGCTGCACTGATAGACGTTCGTTAGATCATGCACTGCACATGATCTAACTCACTTGCTAGAGCCTGGTGACCCAGATGTCATCATGACAACATTGGTTCACGATGATCATGATCATGCCCCTGAGATGACATCACTGGGATGCCGATTGAAGGGCTCCCTCCTTCTGCCTAACTTCTAAATGCTGCGATCGATATTGATCACAGCATTTGGGGGGTTATTCTGCCGGGAGTGGTGCGGGCACTGCTCCTGGGAATGAGTGCCAGGTGTCAGCTGTGATATCCACTGATAACCTGGCGGTGATCGCGCCCCCACAGCTCCCGTGCGCGCATAATTGTCAGGACATATCCATAAGTCCAACGTCGGTAGGTGCTTACCGACCTGGACAAATGGATATATCTAAGGTCGTGAAGGCATTAATAAAGAAACATGATTTAAACAATAGGCCATTTTCTGATGACCCTTTCCCATTGACCACATTTTAAAAAAGGATTGGAGGTTAAAAAGTTTTGAAAGTGTGTATGAATATTTATCTGCAAGTACATTTGAGAATTTCCTATGCTACAAATGCCACTTGCTTCCCCACCTCTCCCATGGTCATCTACTGGAAGACATGGTTTTCGGTCAAGTCAGTAGAGACACTGATTGGCTGCAGGATGTCATCAGCTCCAATCCTGATGGAGACAACTCTTTCTGCGGTGAATTTGATAATAAGTAACGCTTATCTCCCATGTTTTGATGTCACGGAAAACCCCATTTAAATGAAGTTGACAATTTGTTTTGCTGTTACAGTGTGCTCCAGAGAATACACTCCCGACTCCAATCATCCTTCAGAGGTGAGTTTCACTTTTCTGTCAGGACTTGATGATAAATGGTAAATTACCTCTGAAGCCACATGCAATACTGTATTACAATAGGGCAGATAAAATACAAAACCTCCAGAAATGGTGAGAGCTGATTGGCTATTACAGAATTATTAATAATGTAAATGGGATGCTAGAATAACATTGGGTTATTGTTGTTTTAGGAACAGTAGTGCCAAAGATCTTACATCATTTGCTGCTGAAGCTATAGCAATGAACCGCCAGCTGATGGAGAGAGAAGAGGAGGAGCAAGCAGCGGACTCTTCTTCCTCATGCACCATTATGGTTAAAGCTACCTCTTGCTCCATGCAACTTTCTCCTCCTTCTGAATCAAAGCTGGCAAGGAGGAGACAGCAGGGGAGTAAAGGAGGCATCTCCCCTCCGAACGTAGCATCTCTTCTTATTGTGAATGATTGCATGTGTAACAAATTATCAGAATAAGTAACACCACACAAAATGAATATTGGATTTACTTCTCATTTTTCTTTTCTCCTTTTGACTGTACAGCAATGGGATAAAGATGGGAAAATTGATGCAGTGAACTAATAGTCTATGGAAGTCTTCTAGAGTTGAACTCTAAAATACTAGACTTTAAAGGGTTTTCCACTTTAAGAAGTGGTGCTCAAATGCATTTATAGCTGCAGGTAACAGAGCAGGTCCACAGCCTCTGAGATCCAGCGTCGCTGCCCCAATCTCTGTGCTTGCATCACCGCTGCAGCTGATCACTGAGCTCGGCGCCTCTACCAATAGAGATGCTGGATCCCAGAGGTTGAGGTCCTTCTCTGTTTTATTTTACAGCTATATAAAGCGTAGATTCTCCAATTAGAAAAGATAAAAGCGGCACTCATTGATAACTCTGATCCTTTTGCTTTATGCCCCATTGCAGTAAAACACAGCGGGGAGGCATTGGATACCCAGCTTATGAGCAATAGCGGTTTCATGCTTCTTAGTGACGCTGGGGGAAGAATGACCGATATAAGTGTGTTTTAAAAACACAATAATTTCTCATTTAACCAGCACAATGACAAATGTGGTTTTCACTACCGATGAGCAAATTTGTTCAGATTCGGTTCCAAATACGATCGGACTCTAATAGTGTTTTAGCAATATTTATTGAACACAGCCGAACATCTTTAGTCAGTGGGAGTCGAAATCACCGAATATGTTCGGAACCGATCAGAAGACTTGCATTCGGCCCGAAGAGTGTTCGAATATGACCCGAATATGTCTAAATCCGATTCGGGGCCAAAATCCGAACTAATTCGCTCATCTCTAGTTTTCACACAGGGCGCTGTTTGAATTTCTCAGATTATGATCGTCAATTTTACAAATTAGTTTGTAGGATAAGTGATTGAAGACCATGTTTTCAGTCGCTGCTTAATGTTGTGTTCAGGGCAGTTTTTAAAACAATGGATGGTTTGGCCAATCGTACCTGACTACAATGTCCTCTCACATCTGTGTGTGTGTGTGTGTGTCTGTTGGATGTGTGTTCTACCAGATTTTATTAGAACTTTTTCTTGTCCCCGTATTCCAAAAGGAATGTCCAACAAAAATTACATTTTTTTTGCATCATGACGTTACGCCGCCCCTTGCTGTTCATGTTCTTTTGGACTGTCCACCTAACGTACTAAAAAATTGTGGTCCTATGCTCAGCTTAGTTTTACCGCCCAGACCCTCTTTTGTACATGGATGGCGGAGTAATTCCTACTTTTATGCAGAGCAGCTAGTAAAAATTGATGTGCTATACAAGGTTGCTGCTGACCAACATCTGGAAACAAGGGTGTTCTCGGAGGGAACCACACAGGGAGCATTCACATGATCAGTATTTGGTCAGTATTTTACATCAGTATGTGTAAGCCAAAACCAGGAGTGGGTGATAAATACTGAAGTGGTGACGGGTTTCCATTATACTTTTCCTCTGATTGTTCCACTCCTGGTTTTGGCTTACACATACTGATGTAAAATACTGACCAAATACTGAATGGGGCCTAACTGTTATAGAACAGCAGTATCTAAACAAATTTAAATGATTACAGTAGGAAAGTGTTTTGCATGACCTTACAAAAAAAAGTAATATTTAATCTTGCCTGGTGCCATACTTGAATTATGGGAGGACGCTGTGTGCTTGGGAGCCGTGTTTGTCAACCATAGCATGTAACTGATGCCCCGCTGCAATAATCAGGAACAGTGTACTCCAAACCTGGCCTTCTAAGCAGTCGGTTGCTTTTGTCTGTGGCACCAAAGTTAAACAGCGGAAGCAGCCTTTGGCCCCCTGTGATGGAATGATAATTGATGATGGTGTGCCAATGGGTCGCTATGGCATCTGGGTACCTAATGAGGTCCCATGTCTCGTCATCGTACACATTCTAGGCCTTGCCAGTCTGATATATATCATTGCTGGGAATAATATACCATAATACTACAATGTTGCAAATTATTTCTGAGCACTGGATTCCCTAGGGAATTAAATTGAAGGAAAAAAAAAAGTTTAAAACATTAAAACTAAAAAAAACTTTTTTTTGTTAAAACGTAATAAATTGTGAGTAATTTTGCTTGTAAAGGTACTGTCACACTAAACGAGATCGCTAACGAGTCAGTGATTTCATGACGCAGTAGTGATCTCGTTAGCGACTTAGCTGTGTGTGACATGTAGCAGCGATGTGGCCCCTGCTGAGATGTCGCTGATCATTTATGAACGTTCTGAGCCGTTTTTTGGTCGTTGGTGTCCCGCTGGTGAGCCTGAATCGCTGAGTGTGACACCCTTTATGAACGACTTCACCAGCGTCGCAGGTGGGACTAGGTTTTCCCAACGACCGCAGAGGTCGTTATACAGATCGCTGATGAGATGTGTTTGGAATCTAACTAGCGATCACATAGCCATCGCACTAGTGATCTCGCCAGGTCGTGTCGTTGTCGTGATCGCTGGTGCGATCGCTAAGTGTGACTTAATGACCCCTACTAAAATTTATTAGATTTATTAAGGGGAGTTGTGCACTTTTACATTGATTGCCTATCCTAAGGATATGACAATATTATAAGATTAGTGGAGTTCCAGCTTGGCCAGATGTAAATGGTGTATTGAGTGGAGCGCCACAGCTCCATCATGGTGACTACTGGCCCCTGCAAATCAACTCCTATTCTCTTGGGATCAGTGGAGGTCACAGATCTCTATTGATCAGCACGTTATCTCCTAGATGGGTGATAGCTTTTAAAGATGGGAACACTACATTCCCATTTACATGTAGAACATCTTTTTGTCTGTTGGGAACAAGCAAATGGGGGAGGGACAAAACAGATCTGTTGCGTAACTAAAGCCGAGGGATCACATTGGTTATAATGGGGTCTTGTGTTCAGTTTTATACCTGTTTTTACAATGGCCGAAAGTTCTGCATGATGCGCTTTCTTTTGCTCTAAAAACATAGTTGACCCCATCATAATTGTCTGGGTTTCTTGGCTTCACGTTGCGCCACCTATGCGGCACTTTCATTTTAGACATTCATTCTGTTTCTGTTTCAGATAGCAGAATACCCAACACGCATGTTTATATGTAACCCTGCATAAATGGTACCACAAAGTGTAAGATCAAATCCCCCGAAAAATGATGGAATTGATGTTTTTTTATTTACTTCTCACCCCACTCCCAACTCAACACCAGCCCCAATAACTTTGTTGAAAAAATGAGTTGTGAAAAACAAAATGCGGTGTGTTGTCAAGGCCAAAATGAATGAAGCTGTAATTGTAGGGATCACACTAGTGATCTCTGAATGAAACATGAGATTTGTCATGAATCCATTTCCATTGACTGATGTGTCATGGTGATCGCATGGATACTCTATCTGTACCCATGTAATCTGCTGTAGGAGTCTGACTCGGTACACGGCCGGGCTCCTGCTGTATCAAAGATCGGTTTTCTCATCGATCCCAACAATTTAAAACCATCATGTGACACAGGGAGATGACCTCGGTGATCACAAGATGCCTTTGGGTTATTCACTTGTCTGCCACATTCTGACACCTGTTAGATCTTGCCTGGGACAGGATCCAATAGGCTTCTTATTCTAATACTGGCAAATTGAGATAATGTATTGCACTACATGAGTAGCACAATGTATTATCTACTCGTCCCCTTGGGGGTACGAATAAATATTGAAAAAACAAAAGCGTTTTTTAAATAAATGTTAAAACCTAAAATGCCAGTTTTCTCAAAAAAATCGTATGTACCACAAAAATGGTACCAGTGTAAGCTACATCGTCACACACAGATGGTAGTCGGATAACTCTTTTGATAGAAAATGGTGGTTCCTGAAATGAAACCATACAAACAAAAGATGTTTGGTCACTAAGGGAACCTGTAGTGTGTAAAAAGGCAATTAACCTTCAGATATGTGGTTAATCTGCTGGTTAATGGCATTCTGAGAACCTGCCCGGCGCCTACACTTAGAGCCCCACTGTCAGGAGGAAGTGAACTTTATTCCTTGCAGCAGTTCGGGATTGTCACTGGGGTGGCGCCGGTGCGCGTTCAGCATGACTATGTATAAACAGTGGGGCCACCCCTGTGACTGAAACGCGAACACTACTAGGAGGAATAATGTTAATTTCTCATAAGTTGTAGTCCAAGTGCCGGCGTTGGGCAGTCATACCTCTATAAACCTGCAGAATAACCCATTAACTGCAGCTCTCAATAGTGTTTTTTTCACAGGACTGGTTCCCTTTAAGGCCATTTTAGGCTGTCCTAACTTAAATGTTTTGTGATGCTACATACATTTGAGAAGTGTTAATCTTTTGCAAGCTTCGTCGATCAGGTTGTTCATACGTCCGCAAATCTGAGCTGGGTCATTTTTCCCTCACCCTGTGGTGGCAGCAGCTTATGATTCTAACTAGGCTTAGAGTAATCGTGGTATTAATTTTTTATTTCCTAAATCAATAGTGCATATGACAATAAGCAACTTTGTAATATATCTTATCAGGGAAATTTGTTTTTTTTTTTTTTCACTTTTAGTTCATCAGTAAAAATCTGTCTTCATTGAAGACAGATTTTCCAGCTACTGAGAGAGGTGCAAGTAATCCTCACAAAGTGTTACTTCATACACAGTACTACGTGTATGAAAAAGGATGACAGTGTCCCAGCAGGACAATGACTCAAAGCATACGTTGAGCTTGGCAAAGCAATGGTTTCAAGACCATGAAGTACAGGTGCTGGATTGGTTCCACAGTCCCCAGATGTCAGCCCAAACAAACACTCGTGGGTAGAGTTGAAGAAAAAACTACATACCTTTAGCGAGTTGATCAGTATGCACCAACTTTGGGAATGTGTAGAAGAAATTGACAAAATAATACAAATTTATTTTTTTTAGTAGCCAAACCGTAACAATGCAGTGACATAACATCTGCATAACTAACCGTATGCTAAATAGTTGCAAGTCAACCTTATGTATGAGATGGCCAAGATGATTGTCTGTAAAATAATTGTAGTCTCCCTTTCGGTGCAGTAGTGGATGGTGAGATATGGAGCCTGAAATACAAAGTTCAAAACATTGTTACCCTTTTGCTTGTCAGTGAAACTGATAAAAGGCTTTAAAATGGCAACTGTCACTTCTAACCATTAGCCCCCCCCACCCTGTGCGAGACAACCGCAGGATGCTGATTCCTGCCATGGCCCCCACCCCGTGCGAGACAACCGCAGGATGCTTATTCCTGCCATGGCCCCCATCCCGTGCGAGACAACCGCAGGATGCTTATTCCTGCCATGGCAGCTGGGGGCCTACTGAAGGTCCACGTGTCTGCCATGTTAGACTTCATAGGAGAAGAAACAATAGAGAGATGGGGTCCACTGTGCTACTGAAGATACTAGTAGATGAAACCAGGAGACCAAGAATATTTACTCTGAAACGCATTAACAATAAATCAAACTTCTTAATCTGGACAAACCACATAAATAGTGTTATACTACAATACTACAGTTTATAGGAAGTCTATTGTGCAACTGATGATCGCAGGTTGAAGTCCCCCCTAGGGAACTAGGTAAGCTTTTCAAAAACATGAAAAAATAAGTCAAATCTACATATTCTCCCACAAAAAAAGTCCCCCTACCATTCAAAAGCTATGAAAAATGTTAACAAAATCACATAGTTTCTGTATTATGTATTCCTATTTTATTTTGATACATGTTAAACCTGAGATGAGTAGGAGACTTGGCAACTCATTTTGAGTGACCATATTAAAAGGACAATTACATTTGAAGGTGTTTTCTTGCATGTCATACAAAAAAAATAGAATAATAAAGAAAAATCTGGGTCTTCAGATCTGGCAAAAGCGAGGTTTGGAAATCTGGTGAGAAAATGTGGTTTATTTACGCCTCCATGTCCCCATCATGATTGGCCACACGATGTATGATTATAGTATTGTAACATTCCTGTAGGCTTCTATGGTTAACAGTAAAAATAATCCAGTGGGACATTTGTACATGAAGGCATAAAGTTTGTATACAGCCTTTGCAACTTTTATTTTTTTCATTGCAAAGTTGCTTTACTTTAATGTATTGGAGCAATAACTTTTCATTAGGATACCTTCTGTATTGTCTGTCCACAAATTCTATGTTGTTTTCCAGAATTGGAGACTACAAATTGGAGATTTGAGATTTCTGATCTGTGCATCACATTTTACGGGAGAAAACAGACACCATTTAGATCCTTTTTTGCCCCAAGAAATAATGTGCATTGTGTGGCTGCTTCATGCTGGGACAATACAGAAGTATAGCTAAGGAACATGTCTCATTATTCTGGTGCAACCAGTAGTGTTTAACCGAGGGGACAGTGTAAAACAAAGAGCTTGTATTTGAGAATGCCATGTAAATAGCAGATGAAATAGTGCCTTAGTACAGTACCAGGCTTGCGCATACTGCGTCCGATCGACTGCTCTTTATTTGGCTCATGTAGACCATGTGGATTGCTTATTGTGAATACCTAAAATGGTCTACTCCAGAAAATGAGAAGTTGGTAGTTGCTGGGGTTGTAAACGTTCATCGTTGCGTTGCTGCTATGATGGTTTAGGTATTGGAATCTAAGCATTTAATTAGCAACAATTTGGCTACGGCAGTAGCCATGTAGGCTTTGCATATGATCTGCGTTACTTACCATTAGATTGTGTACACCTGGGCTAAATTTACGCTCCAATAGTCTATGATGGATTCACATGTTACAGCTTTGCTGTGCTAGGGTGCCAAGACTACATGTGGTTTCCAGTTTCAAGTTTTGCACCAATAAGCATTACTTTACTGTACTTTTCCACAACAGTTTGTGGTAAACTGCCTGTGGTTTTGCCATTTGTCATACTGTGCTCGGCAAGGCACCACGCACTTCCACCTAGCTGCTGGAGCATGTGACTGATAAATTTACAATAATTTTGTCTTATATTAAGATCATTTCAATGCAGGTTTTCTGCAACTTCTTTATGTATAGGTAGATACTCTTTGTGTGTGTATACACAGTACTGTTAGTTTTAGGCAAGTGTGGAAAAATGCTGTAAAGTAAGAATTAGTGATGAGCGAACGAGCTCTGATAATATGTTCAAGTCCCTGTGGCTGCATGCGTTGCGGCTGTCTAACAAACCGGCAATCCCCGCATCTGTTGCGTCTAACAAATAGGCAGTCCCCGCATGCCTTGTGTCTAACAAACATGCAATCCCCGCATGTGTTGCGGCTGTCTAACAAACAATCCCCTCAGGAAGTCTAACAGCTGCAGGGACTCAAACATAATATACGAGCACGCCCAAGATACTTGGATAATACCCGAGCATGCTCCTATAACTTGTTATCCGAGCATGTTCGCTCATCACTATTGAGAATGCTTTCATAAATAAGTGTAAGTAGTTCCATTTTGGTAATTTATAAAAGTAAATGAACAAATGAGAAACCTAAATCAAATGAATATTTGGTGTGACTGCCCTTTGTCTTAATTCTTTTGGATACACTTGCACACCGTTTTTGATTGGCAAGATTTTTCCAAACTTTTTGGAGAACTGTCCCCAGATCTTCTGTGGGTGTAGACTTGATCAAATCTGTGTGTCTCTTCATATTAACCCAGCCAGAGATGATTGATTCTTCTTCTCATCACTTCTGGATCTCCTCTTTCTTCTGTAACTGAAGATGTTTTTTAATGATTTTGGCTGTATGTTTGGGGTCGTAATCCTGCTGCAGAAAACATTTGGAGCCAATCGGATGCCTTCCTGATGTTACTGCATGATAAAAGTATCTGCCTGTATTTCTCTGTATTGAAGACTCCATTAATCCTGACCAAATCTCCAGCTCCATTTGTTGTAACGCAGCCTCAAACTTGTAAGAACCTTCCACCATGCTTGATTGGTGCCTGAAGTCCGTTATTGTACCACAACTAGCCCTTTGGCAAACACACTGCCTTTTGTTATAGTCAAACATTTCACATTTTGAGTCTTCATTTTGTTTTTATATCCCTGTTCCTATGTTTTCATGCTTAGTTGAGTCACTTGACCCTGTTTCCAAGTCAAAGGTATGGCTTTTTTGGCCGCAATTCTTCCATGAATACCACTTATGAACAGACTTCTTAGAACAGTAGATGGTGTTGCTGGGTACCACAGGTTCTGCTAGTTCTGAAGGGAAGTAAGCATGAGGTCTTTCATCTACTAAGTTTCGTTGGTCAATCACTGCGTCTACAGTCCTCAATGTTACCAAATTGTTGGTGCTGCTTCAAAAGAGTTTGAACCGCACATCTTGAAATCACATTCTCCTTTACAATCTTTGCCTGGGAGAGACCTAGCTGATGCAGTAGAAGTACCTCGTGTGTTGCTGCTTTGCTTGCCCCATCTATGTTGCCTAACCTGTGAAATGAAAGTCTTCCACCACCTGACCTTTGTAGCAGAGTTTCGCTGTTCCTCACCAGGTTTTAAGCCTTCTACACACCTGTTTGTTTCAACGAATGGTTGTTTCAACATGCATATGGAAAAATCCATTATCTTTTTGGTATAATTGGCTACTTGTACATCTGACTGTAATCTTACAAAATCCCTGATTTGGTAGACCTGTAACTAAAAGAATTGAAATGCCTTTGGAAGCAAAAGGTGGTCACATCCAATATTTATTTTGATTTCAATTTCTCTTTTGTTCATTCTCTTTTGGTCATTCACTTTTCCATTTTATTAAGTGATTTAAAAATATGTCAAGAGTTTATTTTTTAAGTATTTTATTTTGCAGCATTTTCTTCAAACCTGCCTAAAACTTTTGCAGTATTGTACTTTTTTGGATAGAATTTTATGGATTTTTTTTTTTTGTTTAATCTGTATCTTTTAGCCGTACATGTAAGCGTTAGGTACACGATTGGATAGCCTTTATACACTCGTCTGAATGAGTGATAATCAGTCTGTGTGCTCATTGTATTCAAACGTTCGGGCAGCGCACTGGCCTATGCAACTCAATGTGATAGTTCACATGAACGTCTTTACACGCAAACTGATGGTCTGTGTGTAAAAATAAAACCTTGCAGCATGTACTATTTTGATATGTATTTTGGATCAGGCTCGCAATTATAAGCCAATCGGTGTGGGTTACCATTATTTTTTTTTTTATGGATCCAGTACAAACAAAACTGTATTTGATCTTTTGTTATATTCATGTACAAAAAAGATTCAATAGTGAATTTCACCACTATGGAATCCATAGGTTCGTTTTTACATTTGAATGAGATTTTCTTTTTTCTAAATGAGGAAAAACGCAGATTTTTGCATACGCTAGTCTGAACACGGCCTTAACCTGAGCAGTACAATTAAAAAATGTAAAATATATAGTGTTTTGTTTTTTGTTTTGTTTTTTTAGGAGGGGTTGGCAATGTGAGTTAGAACAAAACCGTAACGGTCGTGAATAGTGATGAGCGAATGTGCTCAGATAAGGTTATCTGAGCATGCTCAGGTGCTAACCGAGTGTCTTGGGTATGCTCAGATAATCTATTCGAGTCCCCGTGGCTTCATGTCTCGCTGCTGTTCGGCAGCTGCAATACATGCAGGGATTGTGTGGCAAACAGGTAATCTATGCATGTGTTGTCGAAGACATGCAGTTGTGGGGACTCTAAGGGTATGTTCCCAAGGGCAGAAACAGGCAGCGCTTTGGACGCAGCACATGTCCGCTCCAGCCAAAGCACTGACGGCTTTTGAATGCAGGTGATTCCGCATGTGTTCATTGAACCGTGCGGCATCACTGTGCCCTATACATTGTACAGGTGACTTTATCTTGTGGAGAGTGAGCGTCTCCGCAAGATAAATTGACATGCTGCGGTCTGGAAAGACGCATCTCATGTGAGTCTATGCAGTGCTGCTGGAGGCAGCCGTGTACGCATAGTGGAGATGGGATTTCATGAAATCCCATCCACTATGGTGTAACATCTGGACGCTGTAGGTTTGATAATGCCGATGTACACAGCGTCCAACCCGCAGCGTTTACTGACCGTGGGAACGTACACTAATACCATATTTTGCGGACTATAAGACGCACTTTTTTCC
>VIAB01008512.1:29244-39406 GCA_009801035.1 Oophaga pumilio
TCGGCTTATACTCGGGTCGGCTTGTACTCGAGTATATACGGTAACTTTATTTAAGTCAATGGGTAAAAAAATGCAGAAAAAAACTGACATGCTGCAGATTTGAATCTGCAACACATTTGCGAGTCACAAATAAGTAGAGTGTACATGAGACTTCAGGATTCTCATTCACTTTGCTGGCATCAGGAAACCTTTCAGGTTTTGTGACAAATCTGTGCGAGGAAAACAAGCAACGAAAATGCGGCAAAAATGCAATATGTTTCCAGAAACACAAACTGGGCACAATGTATGGGCACTAAACTTGCATATTTGTAATTCTTCAAAATAAAGCATGGTGTGCATGTTGCAAAACAGTCACTGCAGCTGTAGATGAATTCAGTCAGAAATGCATTTTCTTCAATGGTGTCACTTCAGCAGTTTTAGTGCTGTTCTGGCACCTTAGGTGCTCTACAAATGTCACCCACAAATATTCTAGAAAAATCTGTGCTCCAAAAGACAAATAGATAGCATTGATTGCTTTTCAGCCTTGATGTGCGGCCGCACAGTTGTTTCTGACAATATACAAGGCATCACCATGTTCAGGAGAAATGGCACAATAAACTATGTGGTCCAGTTTCACCTATTAACACTTATGCAACTGACAAATTTGCAGCAAATAAAAAAAATCACATTTTTACCACAAATGTAAATATAATGTAAATATTCCCTTGAGATATTCCAAGTCTCAATATTATAAAATCCTGTGAGGCACCTGTGCGCTCAAAACACTCACATCACACGTACATGAATTCCTTAAGCAGTGAAGTTTCCAATATGGGGGTCAACTGGAGGGGTTCTGCTTTCCTGGCACCTAAGAGGCGCAGCTAATGGAGTCCACAATCTATTCTAACGGAATCTGCTTTCTAAAAGCCAAGTAACGCTCCTTTCCATTCGATCCTTGCCGTGTGCTCAAACAGTAGTACACATCCACATATGGGATACTGCCATGTTCTGTAAAAATTGCATAACAAATTGTCCTGTTGATTTTCTCCTATTATCCCTTGTGTGAATTAAAACTTTGAGGCTAAGTAAAATTTTAGTGAATACCCCTAAGTTTCTTGCTTTTACGTACCAATCTTGTAAAATTCTATGATGTAGTTTGTGGGTTAGAAATGCTCATCACACTAATGAATGAATTCCTTTAGGGTTTAGTTTGCCAAATAGTGACAATTGTGAGTGTTTCTGCTTTTTTGGCACCTTGGGGGCTTTGCAAATTCAACACGGTGTCCAAATTGGCCTTCCAAAAATTAAATAATATTTTTGCTTTCCGAGTTTTGCCATAAGCCTAAGCATTATTCTACATACTGAGTTATCACTGTGTTAAGAAGAAATTTCATAACAAATTATTGGGTCCAATTTCTCCTATTACCCCTTTTGTAAATTATAAATTTGGTGCTAAACAGTATTTTAGTGGAAAATAACTTAATTTTTTGGTTTCAAATCTAAATATTAAGTTTTTCGAATCACATGTAGGTTAAAAATGTACAGTACACCACTAGATGAATTCCTTGAGGGGTTTAGTTTAAAAAATGGGGTCACTTACGGTGGGGGGTTGTGCATTTGGCATGTCAAGGGCTCTGCAAATGAGACATGGCATTCACAAACTATTCCAGAAAAATTTACGCTCCAAAAGTCAAAAAGCGCTCTTTCCTTTTGTGTGTCCTGCTATGTGCCCAAACAGCAGTGTTTGACAACATGTTGAGTAGTATCTCATTTGGGATAAATTACGTAACAAATTATGGGGTCAAATTTCTCCTATTATCCATTGTGAAAATTAAAAATTTTGGACTAAAACAACATTTTAGCAGGAAAGAAGTAATTTTTGATTTCACTTCCACATTTTAAAAAGTTCTGCGAAGTTCCCACAAGTTCAACATGCTCAACACACCCCTGGATGAATTCTTTGATGGGTCCAGTTTCCAAAATGGGGTCCTTTGTTGGGGTTTCTGCTGTTTGAGTACCTCAGGGGTTCTACTAATGAGACATGCTGTCTGCGCTCTATTCCAGCCAAATTTACACTTCAAATGCCAAATGCCACTTTTTCTCTACCGAACCCTGCCATTAGTCCAAACAGAACTTTTAACTACATATTGTATATTGCCACACAAAGAATAAAGTGGGTAACAAACTGTGGTACATTTTTTGTGTTACCTCTTGCAAGAAAAATTTGCAATACTTTTGTGAAAAAAATTAAAATTATAAATATCATGATCTAATGTTACAAAATTCTGTATAGTGACTGTGAGTTCAAAATGCTCACTATGCCCCTGAATAAAATCCTTGAGGGGTATAGTTTCCACAATGGGGTTAGTTGTGGGGGGTTTCTGCTGTTTAGCAACCTTAGGGGCCCTGCAAATGCGACATGATGCCCTTAATCTATTTCAGCCAAATTTGTTTCTAAATTCAAATGGTGCTCCTTCCCTTCTGATCCCTGACGTTTGTCTAAACAGAGGTTTCTTACTACCTGTGGGGTATTAGTGCACTCAGAAAAAAATGGGTAACAAAGTGGGATCCATTTTTGTGGTGCTATCTCTTGTAAAGGCGAAAAAATTAGAGATAAAGCAACATTTTAGAGGAAAAATTATATATTTTTCCCATTCCACTTTGCATTAATTCCTGTGTAGCACCTGAAGGGTTAAAAAAAAATTCCTGACTGCAGTTTTGAAGTATTTGAGGATTGTAGTTTATAAAATGGTATTACTTTTGGGGAGGTTTCAATATTTAGGCACCTCAAATTCTATTTGAATCTGAATAGATCTCTAAATAAACAGGTTTTGTAAATTTCTAGAAAAAATGAAATATTGTTGGTAAACTTTTAACTCTTATTAACAAAACAAAATGAAGTTTGAAAAATTATTCAGATGTAAAGTAGACATATGGGAAATGTTATTTATTATTTATTTTGTACAGTATGGCTAACTGGTTTAAGGATTTAAAAATTGAAAGTTTGAAAATTGCAAATTTTTCAAAGTTTTTGCCAAAATTCTGATATTTTCACAAATAAGCTCAAAACACAGTGATCTGCATTTACCACTAGCATAAAGTACAATGTGCCATACAAAAGCAAAACCTCAGAATCACTGTGATACATTGAAGCGTTCCAGAGTTATTACCAAATAAAGTGACACTGGTCAGATTTCAAAAATTTGCCGTGGTAATTAAGGTCAAAATTGGCTCCGTCACTAAAAGTGTGTGCTTAATTATTTTATAACTGTAAAAATGATGTGCTATGTTTGCGCGAAATCAGAGATGGATTAACTCTGTGATGTCATCTGTTGAGGGAACCCCCATATACATCAGGTGTTTGGTTGATCCAGTGGATTTGGCCAACAATACTTACATTATCATGCACAGGGTCCTCTAGTCAAAGATGAAGATAAAAGTGTTTAGACATAGCACCACTTATTAAATAATCAGTAAAATTATGATTATTTAAGATATAATTTGGTGTAAACAGTTGAGTCAACTCTTTTAAGAGCATAGAATCCCATTTTTGCATTGTTTATAAGCAGCATGGAAATCATACAGCTTGAACAATGGCATTGATCCTATTATTACTGCAGAGCAAATACAAGAAAAGCAAACATAAGGATCACATGAAGAGGAATTGATGTCAAACTGTGTACAAACAGCACAGACTGGTAAATAATACATATATATTATGGCCCTTAATTGGAGCTGTCATTACCTATAAAGAATTGAAATGATCACTAATTTATTCTGTAGAATTGTCCTCTCCTCTTCTCAGCCAGCTTTCTACTGTACATCACCGTGATAATGTTTTTACCCAGTCTCCTATTTGATATATGACCATTGAGAATGGTGCACAATGTTTCCACCATTAATATTAATACACATCTTTGCTATCTGCTATTTTATGATAAATTAATAATGTTTAATTTCTTAAGCATCAGCAATACCAGTTAATGGCTATGTGAAATGTTACATTGGAGATTTACGATATTATATTTTTTGAATGTTAATGTTGCCAGTTCATGCACATGAAAGGACAAAACAATTTAAATAGTTAACATTTTTTTACAATATAACTTGGCCCTCTGTGTTTTAAAAAATTATTTACAATGTGAAACGCATAACGCAGTTTGATCAATTGGTTGAATGACATTTTAGGCCACAGTCTAGGAACCTATGATATGGGTGCAATGAGAACCTAATCAGACATATTGGAACTTTAATTCTAAGTTTTAGTGTGTTTTTTAAGTTGATTAGAATGGGCTATTTAAGACAATACAGTAGTGCTTATGCCACGTTATACCACAAAAATATTTGCCGCAAAACTAGCATTAACGTTTTAGCACTATATGACATACATATCCAAGATATCACTTTGAACTTCATGACAGATATGTACACCATGCTAATCTCAAGGTACAGACTCTGTGCTGGGGCGATCATCTACAGGAGTCTTAGGTTACTTTCACACATCAGTTTTTTTCCGTCAGGCAGGATCCAGCTATTTTCAGGAAAATCAGTCTAGCAGATCCGGCAAAAAAACGGATCCGTTTAATCAGTTTTCCATCCATTTCATCCGTTTTCTTATCCGTTTTATGACGGATCCGGTTCCTGGGGGCTGGCCAATTGTATCTGAGCATGCTTAGACTTGAAAACCGGATCAGGTGACCGGATCCGTCTTTTTCCGGATTCGGTGCATTCCGGCGCCTATAGACTTCCATTGAAGCAAAAGGCCGGAAGTGCCGCATCCGGCGTTGTCCGGTTTTTTGCCGCAGACAAAAAACATTACTAGCGACTTTTTTTCCAGATGCCGGAATTAAAATTTTTAAATTAAAACGGAAGAAACGGGAGGCCATGCGGTGCGATCCGGCGCTAATACAAGTCAATGAGAAAAAAATCAGATCTGGCGGTAGATTTTGCCAGATCCGTTTTTTCAAAAAATAGCCGGATCATGTTTAATGGAAAAAAACTGATGTGTGAAAGTAGCCTTACTGCTACACACAGTTAGGCTCCTGCTGTAACTGTCAGGACCGGCATTCTCACCGACCTAAGCAGCTTAACCCTTCATATGCAGCAGTCAAGAGTAACAGGCATATTAGAAGTTAGACAGGGAAAATGATCCCTATGTCAGCTCATTAGAACCCCCTCAGACGCTGATGGGTTGTTATGGCAACTGGTAGCCTAACAAAGGCCAACAGAAATGCTGTTTTTTTTCTATTTTTACCCAGTTAGGTAATTATCTATGTGTACCCCAAAATTCTGCTACTGACAAAACTCGTCCTGAAAAAAAACAGTATTTATACAGCTACGTCGACAAAAAAAAACTATAGCTCCTTGATAAGTGGAAAAAAATAGCTTTGTCGAAAGGTCTAAATGAGCAAATTCTTTAAGAATTAAAATGGCACACCATATGTTACACCAAGATGTCATCCACTATGTAGATAGGTGATAACTGTTAAATTGGAGTGGAATCCAACTCTAGAACCCTCAGTGATTCAAAGAACAGACCAGGTGTCATGGCTCTGGATTGGAAGGTCCAGCCCCTTCCTGGTCAAATTAGGGTTAAGGCGAGTCTGCCTCTCTCTGGTTCTGGGGCTACTATTTTATGCCGGTGGTTTCTGGGTCTGGTGTCGGTGATACTTCTGTGTACTCGGTTAGTGGTTGCTGACTCAGGTTACTCATCCGTAATCATTGTTCTTCTGTGTGTGTGCTCTGTTGAGTATGATCCAGTTTTGTCCCCTGACTTCTGCCTTTGTTTTCTGCCTGGTACTTATCTGTCCATCCTGGTTCTCTGACACCTTGGCTCAAGTCAGTTTACTCTTCTGTCTTGTCCCTGGTACCTCGCTCTCGTCTGGCTTTTGACCCTCGGCTCCTCCTTGACTGCGATATTGTTCTGTGCTCTGCGTCCTCTGCTTATTCCCCAACCTCACACGTGATGGCTCCGCCCCTTGTGATCACGTGACTGCCTAGTCTCAGGTCCTGTGCACTCTGCTTGCCTTGGTGGCAGGTCCTGTGCACATTGCATGCCTAGCTCTCTGCACTCCCAGCTCCCTGCTTACGCCTTATAGGCTCTCCACAGTGACACTAAGCAGTATCATTACACCAGGGCAGATGACAGAGGACTTTCAAGGGGTTGCCTTCCATTTGTGTAATGCTGACTCCCTTACCCAGATTGGTGTTATGTTGCTCCTGCTTTGAAGATAGAAGTCTCAGTGGCACGGAAAGTGCTGTGGTAAGTGTAATCCATGCCTTCCCCGCCTTTCCTGGGCTGCATGATTGGAAAGGCAGGGAAGGTGTGATTAAGACATACCACTATACTATCCATGCCGCTGTGGTGGCCATCTTGAAACAGGAGACAAAGGAAACAAGGTATGGTGACATGATTTTTGTGCCATTTTTTTTTTAATTTCTTCCAACTTTATTCATTTTTCATCAACATAGCCATAGGAGATCTTGCTTCTTGCAAGAAAAGCTGTAGATTTAACAGACACTATTCATTTTACCACACATGTCTTGAAAAATGTAGAAAAAAATCCAAGTGTGATGAAATTATGAAAGAAAATGCTATCCTGCCATTGTTTTTTTATTTTATTTTCACTGAATTTATTGTATGATAAACATGACCAGGAAACATGATTCTCCAGATCAGCATGATAAAGACAATACTACACTTGTGTAGTTTTCTGTTTAACAGGAGAAAGAAATTTGAGAGAAAAAAAAAAAAATTTTTGTATGCGCTGCCAAATTCCAAGACTCACAATGTTTTTATTTTCCCATCGATGGAGCTTTTGAGGGCTTCTGTTTTGTGTGGTGAATTGATGGTTTTGTTGATACTAATTTGAGTTACCTACAAAGTTTTAATTACAACTTATTTTATTTTTTAGAGAGGTGTAAAAATTAAAAACAAACATTGGTTGATTTTATTTTTAAGTTCATTAATTAAATATTTTGACAGACTATACTTTTACGGATGCGGCGATACCAGGTATTATAGATGATTAAACCAAACCAATATTACAAACAGGTTGGTGATGCATTTTTTGGTGTGCTACCTAGTGTTTCTGTTTGAGTCCATATTTTTCCTGGCTTGGATGTCTGGAAAAAAATGTAAATGTTATTCTCATGTCCAAAATGAATGGTAAATAGAAAAATGGCAATAACAACAAAAGTGGTAGAGAAAAAAACATGCTAAGGCAAAAGAAGTGGAATTGCTGACATTAGCTGTTCTGGAAGTAGTATTACCAAATGCAGGTCACACTGGCCTTCTATGCTCACCCACTCCTTCCTCCTTCTTTGTTTCCATTTTTGGCTGCAATAACCGGCAGGATCAGCGCCCTCCAGGAATCACTTTCAACCGAGACTGTGCATTACACGTCGTGGTAAGCTGAATATACCCCTCGGTTTGCCATACTTGCCCTCCATTGCCTCTGACAAGCATGTTAGTGGGAAGAAAGTTGAGGTAATGTGTGTCACATCACTCATCTACGTTACAACACCATCAACTTGAGGCATTGTACTACTCCGTTCATTTCCTCAACCACCATAACACTTTATGTTGAGCACAGTGGAATTTCAGATCTGACAATACCAGTTTCTGTTCTGCTCTTTGGTCTCCTAACCCACAGCACCCCGGGGGCTAAGGAAGATACTTCTCCAGAACCTGAATGCGAAAACACTTGGCAAATTAGGTTTAATATAGATACATGTAGAGTAATGCACATGGGAAGGAGTAATCTTTTTGCTGCATATACATTAAATGGGTATTCTGGTTACAAGTAAACTGAGCAGTAGTCCTCAATGTCAAGCAGCAGCCGCAAAAGCAAACAAAATTTTAGGGTGAATAAAAAGAGCAATTTAGGGAAGTCATGCAACTGTGAGATTGGTGAGCATGCTTTAATACACAGCCGGATTCCAACGGAGAAGTCAACCATTATCACTGTTTATATCAGACTGAAAAAAAAATTGAGCCATTAAAAGTGCATTTGTGATAAAACCCAAACATGTACCTGGTCATAATCAAATGGAAATAGCCCAGTCTTGAAATGTTCAAAAAAAACTAACACCATATGTAGGTTCACATAATAATTCAATCTAACTGTTTGTTTTCCAAAATTACTGTATAACGTTCAAAACTTAAAATGTTAAGTGTTGAAACTTTTATCCACAGATTCAAGATAGAAAGGAAAATAGAAGATTACCCATTTCCAGAGACCAAAGGTTTGGCTGCATTTCATTCATTGTGAATTTCACTTTAACAAAAAAAAAAAATCAATGTGATAAAAATAAATTAAAATTATGTTGCAAAACGTCTTTGTGAATGATCAGTTTAAGTCTACAGCATTTATACAGACCTACATTTGCCCCTAACAACTGACTACATACTCTTTATTGCCTCATATTTTAATTATCCTCACTATTATTTGTCAAATGTTTTTTGTTAGTTTAGTAACAGGACAGTATAGCTTTCATTACATCCTCATTAGAGATGAGAAAACAATTTAGAGTTTAATCGAATTGTACTCGAATTTTGCAAAAATCTGCATTCATCAAAATGCAGATTTTTTTGTAACTTGCTTCCGCATAGATTCAGCAAGATGGCGGCCGCAATTTGTCTGAAATACAAAGGGCAATCAAAAGGTTTTTAAATTTTTTTTTAATAACATTCTTCTACATACTTCATCTCTCACCTCTCCTGCCCCTCTGATCCTCACCATCACCTGTCCTCTTGGCATTTTCTGAACCCCTAGCAGAAGAGAGTTGAGGGGTGAAGTGAATGGGAGAGAGGAAATTGGCACCGAAATCACCTGTTGCTATTATCAATGCCTGTATATTCAGTGGATCCACACCATATGCATCGGAAAATACAAAACATCAAAGTTCAAGAGAAGAAAAAAGGTGGAACTCACCATTCTTGTAAAAAAAACTTTATTTTGTGTATTTTAAAAGCATAGAGATGGGGAGAAATGTGGAGGGAAGAATGAACGGACAACAGCCGTTTCGCGCCTACTTTTTTAAAAAATGTTTTACATATTACGTTTATTATAGTCTGAGATCAGTAGAAATCACAGAGCATAATAATGGACAGTATATTTTATTATAAGTTTGTTTTTTTAAAATGTAATTGAAAAGAACATGGTTGAAAAGAAGAACTTTTACATATTTAGTGGTATTGCTCAATGCATCAAAGCTTTAATGAATGAATGACCAATTTCACAAACCCTGAACAGTCATTTTGCCACTTATTGTTCAGATGGAAACTCTATTTTGAGAAAAGTCATTATTGAGATCAATCACTTCTATTTAAACCTTACTAATACTCTACTTGTACCTTAAGGTACTGCCACACTACACAATCCCGCTAGCGATCTCGTTAGCGTCGCATACTAATGAGATCGCTAGCGGGATTGTTTCTATATCGCTAGTAGCTACCTAATTTAGCGATATCGTTAAGGACGCTATCGCGATTAGCGATCTCCTTAACGACTTTAGCGGTACAAAAGTACCGCTAAATCGCTAAAAAAGGTGCCACACTCAGCGATATAGCGATACCAGCGGGGCGCCAGCGATGAAAATAGGGTCCTGAACGATCAGGACGACGGACGAGATCACAGCAGGGGCCACGTCGCTGGTAGATGCCGCACACAGCAACATCGCTAACGGGATCGCTAAATAGTGACGTTTTTTAGCGATCCCGTTAGCGATGTTGTTTAGTGTGGCATACCCTTTAGGCTGAGACTACTGACTGCTTTTGTTGTGTAAAATCTTTAATAGCCTTAATGGACTTGCATTCCACTTGGCTAAAATCTTTTTTTAAAGGAATCTGTTACCTCTAGAAACACTACCGACCTGCAGATAATCTGCATGTAAATAGCACTTAAATTATGTTAGGCTGCCCTACTGGAAAATCAGAGAGCATGAAGAAAAGGAAGTTTTCCTCAAGTCATCGGGGAAATGCAGTAAGCTATTACAAAAGGCAAAAAAAAATGACTGGCACATCCAGACTAGTGTGAATAGGTGCATACCAGGAGGAGCTACCCTCATATATAATATACCAAACCGAGCACTCCGCCTCCATCAGGTGGTGATTTTAATTACAGCAGTCCCTACTTACCCACAAATGCTGGCATTTCTGACAGAGGTGTCCATGTTCACC
>VIAB01008513.1:43096-56669 GCA_009801035.1 Oophaga pumilio
ATACTAATGGCGACAGAAATCTAGATGTAAAAAACTGTGCACCCTAAACCAAAAATACATGCGCAAACAGAATAGTATCTGTAAATGGATATGGAGGCCATATAGAGATATAATTGCATGGTCTATTTACTATTGTGTATACTATAGATAAATTGGCCAACCTCATAATATATATAACATATATAGAAATAGTTAATGGAAGAAGATGTATGTACAAAGTCAGGAATACATTTTGACTATAATAGTCCCTAGTCATTTCTCTCCATCCCCCTTTTACTTTTTCATTCTTCCTACCCTTCCTTCTTTTTAATACTTTTTTCTGGGCCTTAATGATGACATTTTTTTCTATGTTGATGCCCAGTATTTGCATGTGTCACTTTATTCATATTTTCATTGTTACAGTTTATTCTGATTTTATGTTTTATGTTTGGGACACACATAAGCATGCTTATTTAAAATGCAGTAGCTAATTCCAATGATGAGGGTGGTTATGTGTACCTATATCAATCATTATGGATGTCTAGATAACACTTTTGGGATATTCTGATGTGCATATATTTATACATATGTATTTTTTAAAATATTTGCTAAAGTATTATTGATTTTTGCTAGTTTATTTTGATTGTGTCATTATATCAAACATATTCTTTATAATGTATTAATATAATCGTTTTTGAAATCTATCATCTATATAAACTACTTATATGTATTATTATCTACATTACCCATTTACTTCCATCTGAGAGTGCATACCATGTATGTGCTGCCTCACTGTTGTAGAGTGGTGCTCACCAAGTGTGACACATTACTTGGGCAACTGGCCTGTTAAGCTGAACAGGTCATGTGCACAAGTGATGTCCAAACTGAGCACCGGCCCAAAGATGACGTAGCAACATGACGGAGATATACCGCAACACACGGCTGGCAATCATTCCTAATTAACCACTATGTATAACACTGCTAAGCATGCACTCTGTTATCTCCTGACAAAACTGCTGGTGGCAATGAAACGCGCGTCGAGGTGTTCAACTGCCTATTCCTCTAACACCATGGCCACAGGTAAAGATAATTTACAATACTAATTTAAAACATGCAATATTTCATTCATAAAATATCTGCATCACATTCAAGAGTTTTAGGCAGTATACATAGGTTTGAGGACTTCTATAGTCAAAATGTCTTCCTAGTTTTGTATGTACAGGTCCTTCCATTAACTATTTTCTATATATTTATAAGGTTGGCCAGATTATCTATAGAATACAAGATAGTATATAGACCATACAATTATATTTCTATATCCTTGTATGGTAAGGATATCTCCATATCCTTTTACAGACACTATTCTTCTTGAATATGTATTTCTGGTTTACAGTGTACAGATTTTTGCTTCTGTATTTCTGTCACCATTACTAGTTAATGATTTTTGTGACTTTGTGGGCTATTGTTTTTAAGTATTGATGACATTTTGCATTCAATAAATGTTGATACTTTTTCAAGATAATGAATTCTTTTGCCTCTTCTTGGTCTCTGTAGGTTATATATAGCTTTCGTATGATGGGATCTCTAATTTTTCTGAGGATTATGATATGTTCTTATATCCTTTATTACAGGTCTTGGGAGTTGAGTGTCTCCAGTCTGTAGCCGGTATTGACACATGAATAGGATGGGCTACAGGTTGAATTCTATCAGGGACATCACAACATTTTATCTCATTCATGGAGAACCTCTTAAGAAAAGGGAGTGTTGTAGAGTCAGAGGCACCAGATTCATGAAGATTCAATTTTTGTGACTTTTCAAAATGTTTTATGACAGAATCATCGCGTATATCAAAAAAGCTGACCGTCACATCCAAACATAAATAAGGTCAGAACAGGTGCTTACTTAGAGTAACCAACTCAAATACAATCAAACAAATAAGGCAGCACTCTGTAGCACTATAGCATGCAAACATGAAATATGAAAATTGAATTGCATTACCGCACTAGAAATATGAAAAATTGAGAATACTTAGCGCATAAAGTGGCCAATTCATGTGTACCTGGCAGCCACAGTAAGGCAATTATCGTTTGACAGGACCTAATGCCAATCCTCTCTTAGACAGTCTACATCGCTATAGGAACATAATGTGAATCGTCTCATGGACTAAAGTTTATATCTCTATGGAAGAGTAGGATCCTGTTGCAATTAAAAACACCTGAGGCTAAGGGGCGGAGTGCTCAGTCAGAAGGCTAATACAAATTTAAAAAAAACTGACCGTCACATCCAAACATAAATCAGGTCTGAACAGGTGCTTACCTAGAGTAACCAACTCAATTACAATCAAACAAATAAGGCACCACTCTGTAGCGATATAGCATGCAAACATGAAATATGAAAATTGAATTGCATTACTGCACTAGAAATATGAAAAACTGAGAATGTTTAGTGCATAAATTGGCCAATTCATGTGTACCTGGCAGCCATGGTAAGGCGATTCTCATTTGCCAGGACCTAATGCCAATCCTCTCTTAGACAGTCTACATCTCTCTGGGAACATAATGTGATTCGTCACATGGACTAAAGTCTATATCTCTATGGAGGGGTAGGATCCTGTTGCAATTAAAACACCTGAGGGGCAGAGTGCTCAGTCAGAAGGCTAATACAAATATAAAAAAAAAAAAACTGACTGTCACATCCAAACATAAATCATGGCGTAAACACTTTGATGAATCAGGGCCTGTAGCTCTTTCCTTACTTGATTCATACAACCATCTTTATCTTGATAGGATATCATGGAGAAGATGCTGCTTACAAACAATACTTTAATGTATTTTTATGAAATGACAAAACAGAAATAGACACTTACAACAGAAGATGTGTTACTAGGGTTGAGCATTCCGATACTGCAAGTATCGGGTATCGGCCGATATTGGCTGTATCGGAATTCCGATTCCGATACTTTTGGGTATCGGAAAGTATCGCTCAACCCTATGTGTTACTGAAGGACTTGAGTATCTGAAGTGTTTGCTTAAAAGATTTTTTTTGTTTCTTTTATGCTTTCTCAACCTAACCTTCCAGAAAATATGAAATTGCAATTGATCCTTGAGAAAATGTTTTTCCTAGACAATATGATGTCGTTCTTTTATCTTACTATAAAATTTGTAGTTTACTCATATAACATAATATTTTCATTTTCAGTTTGTTTCACGGATGCTAAGAACAGCCGTGTGTACAGGCTTTCCAGGTAGGAATGCTTCCAGTCCCAATGGACAAGCCAGATTTTCTAGTTGACTGACCAACCAACCGATTCTTCCTGGGATGGAGACAGGTTTATGGATTCCCACTATTAGGATTTTTACAGTTCTTCAAGGAAAAGTAGGCACAGTAAAAATTATTTTATCCTTTCTTTATATAATTTTACATTCATGTTTTCTCTACTTTTTAATTTTGCTCTAGATACCATATATTTCAAATTGAGCTACCCTACTATTTTTCAATTATATGCAATACATTTTAAGGACCACATTTTGCAGCTGTTTTTAAAGATTAAGTTATTGATGATCTATCCAATGGGTAGGTCATCAATATCAAAACGATAGACACTACAGGGAGAATGGTTGACACTAGCTGCCCCTTGTAAACAGTGAATGGAGTCAGAACACCACAGCTCTGGACATTGAGTATTGGTCGTTCTCAGGTGCTACAGTTCAGCTCCTGTTGAAGTGAACAGAATGAAGGATAGGTTATCATATTGTAAGTCTGAAAAACCACTTTAACAATTGTAAATTATGTATTACATTGTCACTCATTTATATGTAAAAGGAAAAATGGAAAGTGTCCATGATTTTCTAGGAGCTACCCCTGTTGAACTCTTTTTTCTGCTTATCTAGCTTCTCTGTTTTAGACATTATGTGTGGAGGTGAGCGAAGCTTTCTAAGGTTCGGCTCTGGTAAGCAAATTTTCCAATGTTGCTGAACAGTTCACCAAACTTATCTAAAAACCATTGAATTCAATGGAAAGCGAAACCAAATGCATAGACAACACCTTCAGGAGGGACAAAAAAAGCTGCCAAAACAGCTCAAATTAGGGGCAGACACCAGTAAAAGTGGCATCAATTGACCCAGAGTACAGATAGTATAATTGCACAGCATGAATGCATGGGACAGGGCTTAGACCAGCATTTCTAGCTTAACCATTGATCAGTAACAGGTGGATGAGTGACAGGTATAGACCTGGTGCTCTGAAAGCCCTGCCAAATTCAGGCAAAACCAACAAAAGCAAGACCCAACTTAGAGTCCAAACATGTCCAAAAATTAGGGGCAAACACCAGGAAAAGTGATATTCATTGACTTAAGGTAGACATTTTATAATAGCGCAGAAGTCAGGCATGGACCATGCATGATACAAGGTCTGGGCTAGCATTTACAGCTTTAAATTTAAGTTAAAATTAAGAGGTTGGTGAGGGATCTATGTAGGCCTGCTGTGCTAAAACCTCATGCAACAGCTCAAACTGCATTTCTGCTCAGCCACATTCAAGTGGCACAAATATTAGCTTCGTAGACTACTACTATTGTTGGAAACATTTAAGAAAAGTAACATAGGTAGCTGACTCAAAGTAAGTGCAGGCCTGCCGGTCTGGGAGCCCTACTGTAATAGGCAACACACATGAAGGAGACCCAACATGGAGCCAAAACATTTCCAAATATTAGGGCCAGACAACCAGGAAAAGTGGCATCAATTGACCCACAGTAGAAATTTTAGAATGGTCAGCATTAATGGATGGGAAAGGGCCTGAACCAGCATTTCCAACTTCCCAATTGATCAGTAACAGAGGATAAGTGACAAGTGTACGCTTGCTGCTCTGAGACACCTTCCATTCCAGGTAGCCCACCAGATGGAGACCCAACTTGGAGTCTCCACATTCCAAAAAATTTGTGCCACACACCACTACAGTGGCATCAAATTCCCAAGAGTAGAAATACTTTAATGGAACTCCAACAGTCCTTTCACTAAAGGCAAGCCATCATATGAAGACCCAACTTGGAGTCTCCACATTTAAAAAAATATTGGCACACACAATTAAATTGGCATCAATTTTCCCAGAGTATAAATAGTATAATGGTGCTCTGAGACTCCTGCCACTACAGGCAGCACGCAACAAGGAGACCCAAATAAGAGCTTCCATTTATGAAACATTTGGCTTGTCGTGAAAGCAAAAGGAGGAGGAATAGGAGGAATTTTGGGTACTTTAGCCATGACACAGGTGTCAAAGACTATAATAACACAAGAGCAATGCAGCACACTGAAAACTACACCATCGCCAAGTCTGCCCAGTTTGCGACTGGGGTGCAAAAGTCATTGGAAATCCGTGACTTGTTCATCTATAATTTCAGGGGACAGCGGGATGTACGTATCCATCAGGACACTACCAGCAGAGCTATAGACATGTTCTGAGAGAACGCTGGCTGCCGGGCATGACTAAACCTCCAAAGCATGACTGTCGAGCTCTGGTCACTCTTCCATTTTTGAAGACCAAAATACAAAAGGGTCCAACCCCCCCTGATGGCATCGATATTGAGCTTGGGATACTCCTGCATCATCTTCTCCAGTCATTCACTATGTGCCAGACTTATACTCTGTTTTGCTTGTACACGGGATGGTGTAAAAAAAAGTGATAAACGACTCACAGAAATTGCTGCCACTAATGTTTTTATGTTGACGACTTAATATTCCCAGAGTTCGAAGTCTACAACTGCGATAGACAATGTGTGCCTCACTGCTGTCTTGGGGAAACCACTCTTGATTGTCTACAAGCATGTTTCGATACTCAAGCATGCGCATGTCCCTTTCCAGGGGGGGAAGCATCTAACATAACTTACTCCTGTACAGTGGATCTAACAGAGTGGCAACCAACCAGTCAGCCCTATTTCTAATCCTAACAATACGGGCATTATGTTGAAGATAGTGCAGCAAAAAGGCACTCATGTGTCGGGCTCTTCTATGAAGTCCAAGTCCTTGATGTGTTGATAGTGGGAGTAACACTCAAGATTGCTTAATCCATCCCCCCACCAACCACGGACAACAGAGAGAGGATCATTATCCTCTTCATCTCCTGACTGTTGCATGCCCATCACCTCTTCCTCCTCGTTTTCTTCCATTTGTTCCTCAGCTACTTCACTAACAGTTTGCCTGACACCATATGCCCCCTCAATGGCTGCAATCCACCCTCCAATGGCACCTGTCTGTCCGGAACTTAGAGATATTGTTATCCCTTTCGCTTCCTTCTCTTCCTCTGGGACCACCACCTTCTCCTGCAGACTATTCAAAGTGTGCTCCAACATGTAGATGACCGGAATAGTGATGCTGATGATGGCATTGCCAGCGCAAACCATCTTAGTTGCCATTTCGAAACTGTGCAGATGGGTGCAGATGTCATTCAATTGTGTCCACTCCGCAAGCGTGATTTGCACCATGTACGGACTGCATTAACCCCAGCTTTGCAAAAGGACATACTGCACCAGGGCTCGTCACTGCTGCAATATGTGCAGAGGGAATTCCACCATGTTGGAACATTGCCAATCAAATGGTTAACCGGTAGGCTGAAAGACCTCTGTAGCGATGTAAGTAGATGACCTGCAGGGTGCACACAGCGACCATGCTTTCTGCAATATTGTTTTAGCCCCAAATTTATCATTTTTACCAGGGTAACAAGAGAAAAGGCACCATACAATTAGTTGTGTAATATCTCCTGAGCATGATAATACCTCTTGTGTGGATGAAAAAACACTGTTTGGGTGCATGGAAGGGTTTAGCAGGGAAGGAGCACTATTTAACTTTTGTAGAGCAAAATTAGCTTGAATCATTAGCCGTCACAAGCGACTCCATTTTGTAAACTACACCCTGCAAGGAACTTATCTAGATGTGTGCTGAACACTTTGAACCCCCAGGTGCTTCACAGACGTTTATAGCATAGAGCTGTAAAAATATAAAATCACATTTCCCCACAAAAATGTTCTTCTAGCCCCAAACTTGTATTTTTACAACGGTAACAGGAGAAAATGGAATCCAAATAAAATTGTGCAATTTCTCCTGAATACGCAGATACCCCATATGTGGGGGAAACCTACTGTACTTGAATGCATGGCAGAGCTCAGAAGGGAAGGAGGACTGTTTGACTCTTTGAACGCAAAATTGTCTGGAATCGAGAGCAGACGCCATGTCACGACTGGAGAGCCTCTGATGTGCCTAAACATTGGAACAGCCCCAAAAGTGACCCTATTTTTGAAACTAGACTTCTCAAGAAATTTATCTAGATATGTGGTGAGCACCTTGAACCCACAGGTGCTTCATAGAATTTTACATCACCCCCCAAATTAATTCATTTAAGGGTGTAGTGAGCACCACATGTGCATTGAATGGGGAACATAGCTATAGGTTTATTAGCCCAAGAGTGGGATGTACAGTAGATATAGCTCCAGCTCCTAGACGCCCATCGGTATTCTGGTTAGCCTCCACACATAACAACAGAAGAGTGGGCATGGATGTCTGACATTTGTACAGTTCTCCAAGATTTTGAGAACACCACAAAGTTGGAGAGCAACAATGAGGGCATAATCAGCAAAATGATTCTGCTGCTGTGCCTACTAAAACAGTTACTGCTGACAATGAAATAAGTTCTGCATGCGCACCAGGAGGAGACGGAGGAAGACACGAGACAGGGAGATAGTACTCAGCCCAGCTTCATCTCATGTGCTCAGCACGGATTGCATACCAATGAAGAGGTGGAGGCTGAGGAAGAGGGGGAGGAACAGGAGCTGGCTCATAGCGCAAAAGAAGTTAGTGCCTACACGAGCTTCATCTTGTCTCTCCTATGTGGATGGGCTGAGAAGGGGAATGAAGAGGAGGAGATGGAGGATGAGATGGAGAGTACTCATAATTGTGGACACTGGAAGGTGTTGGAAGCAGGGACCTTGGCACATATGGCAGATTATATATACCGCTGTCCTGTGACCCTCGCGTTGCGTTCATCTTGCGCAAAAAAGTGTACTGGTTGTTTACCCTGCTAGACCCATGCTACAGGGAGAATGTTTCATCTCTTCTTTCTGAGACGGGGAGGTCTTCTAAAATGATGTTATACCAGAAGGCCATTGTGCAAAATATGTTGAAAAATTTCCCATTAGACAACTAGCAGCAGGGAGCAAGCTTCCTTGCCTAACCAAAGAGGAGAGGTGAAGGAGGCACAAACCAGAGACAGGGGTACACTGTCAAAGGCATGGGCTAATTTCATGACACCCTTTCAGCATTGATGCCCTGATAATCAGGCATTTTTTTAGCAAGAAAGGAAAAGTTTTTAAAGAGTGCAAAGCAATACCTGTCCGACAAAAGCAGCGTAGTCCCTAATTCCTTAGCAAACTTCAGCTACTAGGTCTCAAAGCTGGACAACTGGCATGAGCTGTGCCTCTATGCCTTTAGGTTTTGTGTTGCCCTGCCAATAGCTTTTTGCTTGAGCAAGTTTTTACTGCCACCGGGAGGGGTGAGGGGGCACTTTTGCCTGTCAACAGAAAGTGCTGAAAGGCTCACTCTGATATCAATGAACAAAACCTGGATTACATCTGACTTTTCCACACCACCAGATTCTTTTATCCATTTTCACTCTAACAAGTCTTTTATTATGACCATGGATAAATGCCAAAACTCATGTGTAGACAGTCTTTTTTGTGATGCTTGCGAAAAGAAATGCCAGCACTCACCCGATCCAATGGTAAATCAGTCCATTTTGATTTTCTTTGCATCTTGGACAAAAACGTAAAGTGCAGTAGTGCCAATAGTGCAGGTGCAGGAGTTTCAACAACTGAAAACTAAAGACATGACATGTTTTTGTCCAAGATGCAAAGAAAATCAAAATGTACTGATCTACCATCGGATCGGGTGAATGCTGGCATTTTTTTTCTCTTCATACGTATTACTTATATCTTTGATACTGCACCACCCAGAAGAGATTTGTCAAAGAGGTTATTGCCACGGGAAAATGCTAAGGAATTAGTGCCCTATACTTCCCTCTTTCTTTTTTGTGATGTTTGCCCCTCTTCTGATAATAATCTGGCTGTCTGACTGTGATCCATTTGAGGCAAAATAGGGATATTGCTGGTTCTGCTAGAGGAAACCATCCACGTATCGAGTCTTGCTGGCAATGCTCTGTGGGAGAAAAGCATGCAAGTTAGTACTCTTACAGACAGCAGAAAACAAAGTATCTTGCTAGTGCTACTTAAGAGAGGTCGTTGTTGCCCTTTAATCTATGTTCAACCCTTTAATCAGCCTTTTAAGGCCCTGTCACACATAGCGACACACCAGCGATCCCGACAACGATATGAACTTGTCAGGATCGCTGGTGTGTCGCTACATGATCGCTGCTGAGCTGCCAAACAGGCAGCTCAGCAGCGATCAGGACAGCGACACTGCGGGTAACGTCGCTTAGTTACCCGCAGTGTACGTTGGATACCAGCCCGCTGGTGCAGGGAGCTGGTAACCAAGGTACACATCGGGTTTCTAGGCGCAGCGCGGCACCTGGAAACCCGATGTGTACCTTGGTTACCAGCTGATCGCTGGTCTCCTGCCTGCCACACGCAGCGATGCGTGCTGGACAGCGGGAGACCAACGATCAAAAAAATGTCCAGGATATTCAGCGACGATCAGCGATACCCAGCAGGGGGGCTGATCGTCGCTGAATGTCACACACAGCGATATCACTGGGAAGATCGCTGTTGCGTCACAAAACTAGTGACTCAGCTGTGTATGACGAGGGCTTTACAATGACCAGGATAGTACTTGTGATAAATTTTCTTTTGTTTTGGGAGAGTACTAATTTGCATACTTTTCAACTTTGGAGCCTTGCCTGTAACTCATCTAGGCTGAAGTCTTTAAGAGGAACCAATATGTCCCCTAGCTTAAATTTCTGAAAAATGCCTTGGTGCTTCATACAAAAAAAAATATTATTATTACTAATAATGGAAATAGCAGGATTCATTTTATTATTTGCTGCAGCAACAAAAATACAAAATTACATTTTTGCAATAATCTATATATCAAGCTGAGCCCAAATGGCAGTAATACATGTAATGCTTTAATACATTTGAGCATCTGAAATATATGGTAAAATAGGACTTCAATAATTTAATAAGCGATGCTGATGTTTTTGGTTCATCGTAAGGACACAGATACCAGAATAAGTGAAGCACATTCTTTATACATGTGCAGCCAGCAGGGTGTAGAATTCATTTTCTGCCAGATGCCTCAAATTCTTAGAACTTGTGATGATCAGAAATAACCAATTTAAATTATGTAACATTTTTTTTTCCCAATGGAATAACATGTAGAAAGGTAATGATGTAATCATACAAGTAGAGGAGAAAGGAAAGGTCAATACTGCTATTGAAGTCGAACTGCTATGGGTATCTAGGTCTAAAATATCATGTGTTTAAAACAACAACAAACGTTTGTGAAATGCGTTTCTCATATAGAAGTCAACCGATCAGTTGGGTCTCTTGTTCTGTAGGGAGTAAGTTACTCTCAAAGCCAAACTGAATAAATGCATTTTGGGACTTGTTTTAAATATGTCCACGGAGTGGTGGCTCCATGACAAAGGGCTCTGGAATCAAATTCTTTTATGGTTCAATCAGTTATGGACAGTTAATCCATAAATTCATCTATTGGTTTTGGAATGGCATGGAGCGTAAGACCTCAGTCATTCTTTCTAGTAGCGGGGCCTATATGGTTTATGAGTTTAAAAATCAACAACCACATTTTAAAAGTTATTTTCCATTTTAGCGGCAAATAATACAATGAGCAAACCATTAGTGTTATCAGAGAATGTTTATTTTTTTATTAAAGAAGCACTCCCATCAAAGTTTTTCAAATATATTGTAATCATCATATTATATGGCAGTGGGTACTAACAATTGCTCTTTTTCTTTTAGACTCAGTTAATTTTTCTCTTTTACATTTGGTCTAAAACATCACGTGATTAAAAACAGACTAGCTGAATTTTTCTAAGCTCTATGTGAAAACAGAAAGATCCTGCATGAGTCATCATTAGAACTACAATTCTACATCACTTGAAAATGCCTGGCAGCCCAGCTCCACCTGCTGTTCAACTACTGACCAAGCTGCTCCGCTCTTTCACTCTGCCAGGGACGTTGCAGTTATGTAGAATTGTAGTTCTAATGATGACGCATGCAGTGAAAAGATGCTTCCTATTTATACATAGAGCTTAGAAGGATTCAGCTAGTTTTTTTTTCATCACATGATGTCATAGACCTAACGGAAAACAGACAAAGTAGCATGACAGAAAGGTAAAATGAGCAATTGTAAGTACACAGTGCTATATATTATGATGACTGCTATACATCAAGAGGATATAAACTTTGATAGGAGTGCATATTTAATGGAATTATCCAGTCACTCAAAGATTTTTAGCAAACATCTAAAATTGCTGTAAAATATTAACAGAGACAGGAATAAGATGTACGAAGAACTTCTCTGTACTTCCTGCACTGTACAAATAGATGTTTGACCGCTGCAGCCAATCACTGGACTGTGGCTGTTACATGGCCTATCAGATCAAATACTTGGATGTACAGAGACTGACAGGAAACTTTAGCAATGCTAAAGGTGGAAAGGAGGGGAAAGATCTGAAAGGTAATTATTTTTTATTTTCATAATTCACAACAATCTAAGAGATGCTATAAAAATTTATGAATGGCTGGAAAATGTATTTAAAGGAATATTGCCATATTAGAAAGAGATGGTATATTTACAAAATTTAACAATAACATGATTAATGATATACACAATTTCTGGGGTCTAACTTCAGTGACCCCCACTAGTCCTAAGAATAGAGGGACACAGGAAGTACTATTTCAGAACTTCTCATCATGGTACCTACTGTGAGTTTTTCTCAGGACAAAGAAAAGAAGAGTTTGGTACCGTGTTAACTAGTTGAAAAATGATTGCCCTCATTAGGAAAAACAAGATAATAATCTTGCAGTCATGATACCTTTTAATGGCTAACAAAAAATAAATAACTTGTATTACAAAGCAAGCTTTTGAGACTTCCTAGATCTCTTCTTCAGGTATGGTGTAAGAAAGTATTTGAAGAAACACAAATATAGACACAAAAATGCAGAGGCATGGCATAATAAACAGGAATTTAAGTAAACAAACATACTAAATAATTAATCCTTAATTGGATGAGATAAGTGGTGTGAAAGTTTTGTAGTCAGCATGGTGGCTCAGTGGTTAGCAATTCAACAATGCAATGCTGGGGTCCTGGGTTCAAATCCCACTAAGGACAACATCTGCAAGGAGTTTATGTTCTCCCTGTGTCTGCTTGGGTTTCCTCCGGGTTCTTCGGCTTCCTCGCACATTCCAAAGACATACTGATACGGATTCTAGATTGTGAGCTTCAATGGGGACAGTGATAATAATGTCTGTAAAGCGCTGTGGAATTAATGGCGCTATATAAATGAGTAAAATAAATAATAGTCCCAATATCCATGTAAGATCAGAGGCCTGGTGCCCTAACTCTCTCTGGAGCAGATTCCTCAGATTTTGTAGTGTGTCATAAATCCTCCTGACAGATATTGTCCAGTGTGGATGGAATAAAAAACTAAAACAAGTTTGTGTTCCCAAACCCTTCAATGTTTTTTGTGATTTACAGTTGCCTTTTAATATGAAAAACGTTCATATTTCTTATGTTGTGTCCTGGACCACAGAAATATTTGGCCACTGGTAAATGTTTTTGATAATCTGTAATCTTTTGGCGTTAGGACCTCATCCTTGCTCTCAATTTCTGTCTGGTTTATCCCACATATAGACTCCCAATAGGATATATTGTGCATAGAGTTAAGTACATCACATTGAAAGAGGAACATGTGAATGTTCCAGGAATCTTACTGCTCTGCTGTGTGTTAGAAATCTGTATCCTTTCTTTGGTCTTTACATGACTGCAGGTTTTGCAGTTCTTTACAAGGAAAGGATAAAGTTCCTCTTGGTGTATCCGAGGGCACTGAACTCCAGATCATCATGTTTCTTAAATTAGGAGGTTGACTGTAGTATAGCAAAACCACAAAAAGAGGACTTAAAAATCCCCCAAAAATTCAAAAGCAGCAGAAAAAAGGCAGCGGTGTTTACCTGCATCAGGATGCAGTGGACCCATGTAGTTAAGATGGCGGCAACACAGGTGCAAAAATACCAATGAGACAACCACTCTCGGCCTACCAATCCATGGAATGGGTGGTTGCTTGGTATATCAATGCACATTAACACACTTGCGAGTCCAAGTCCTCTTTTTGTGGTTTTGCTGTTTAGGACTCGCAAGCATGACGACCCTTGTCGCGGGTTGCGAGTGTTCTGTCTCCGACATCTAATTGCTTTCTGAAGTTGTTTGTTTTGCATTGTGTATAGAAGTTTTAACAATCTGCTTGTCTTGGCTCCCTCTAGTGACCAGTGTCATATTTGCAGTTGTTTTCTTTTACTTTTCTTTACTTTCTTTTACCATCAGGCCCAGATAATACTGCTGCTGGGAAGAGATATCCTA
>VIAB01008513.1:67683-78952 GCA_009801035.1 Oophaga pumilio
TGCCTGACACAAAAAGCCTGAAGTGTGAAAGTAGCCTAAGACAAGCCAATCAAAGAAACTTGTTTCCAGGTTATCTGTATTGAAAAATGTACTCACCATATGTATTTCTATTATTTACCTTCTAGCTGCTGCAATCACTCACATCTACTATCCTTTCACATACTCTGTGCACTCCATCCATATCAGCCCCTCTCATCTCTCTTTTCCTATATACCGCTGTCAAGCTATTTTCATAATCTTAAACAGATCCATTTACTTCCACCATACAACACAAGATACGCTCTCACAAATCACTTAACCATTTGATCACTCTCTCTATTCTCCTTCTCCTAGTCTCTGGAGATATTGCTCCAAACCCCAGCCCTTCTTGTAATAGTAAGTTTATCCCCACCTCTGCTACAATCAGAAACCCCTGCAAATCTCATAAATATTTTCTTGTATGCCTTCTGTCTTTTAACTGCACCCTCGGGAACTCACAATCACCGTGTAACAAATTCTTCTACATTCAAGACTTTTTCCTCTTAAAATTCCCTTTACCTTCTGGCTCTTACTCAAAACTGAATCCAGCAGTTGGACACCACTGCGGCTGCCATTCTGTCATACTGTGGCCTACATTTTTCACATACTGCCAGATATGAAAACAGACCAGGTGGAGGTGTTGGTCTGCTCCTTTCAGCAAAATGTACTTTTCAGGTTATCTCCCGAATACTCTCACTTATCTTCCCTTATTTTCAGGTCCACGCTATTAGACTCTACTGCTACTTCTCCCTGCGAATTACATTTGAATATAGCACCCGCCATACCTCTCCTGTAAGTTCCTGGACCACTTTTCCACCTGGCTTCCACAGTTTCTATCCTTTGAGAACCCCACCCTCATTATGGGGGACTTTAACATCCTCATTGGTGATAACATCTCCTCATTTGCATGAAGATGGGAATACTATGAACCTAGTCTTCCCACGGCTCTGCTCTTTGCATGATTTTACTAACTCCCCTCTCCTGCTCTCTGATCACGACCTCCTTTTTTTCTCTGTCATCATCTGTAACACCATTCAGGACACCCCAACATACCATACTTATAGAAATATACATGCCATTAATACCCAGAAACTTATGAAGAATGTGTAGTCATCAATATCCCAAATCTCCTCCCTCTCATGTCCTGACTATGCACTGAAACAATGTAATTAAACACTGCAAAGTGTCCTGGATGAAGCTGCACCTCCTACATTTAGAACAACTTGGCACATATGTGTACAACCCTGGCACACGCTGCAAACATGTTTTCTCCAGCAGTGATTCAGGTGCTCCAAATATCTGTGTAGAAAATTCTATCTGTCCGAAGATTTCATCTGTTAAAGGATTATGCTTAAAACATACAACTCTGCCCTTCACCTCTCCAAATACACTTACTCCAACACCCTCATCACCTCACTATCCAAGAATCCTCTTTGACACTTTTCTTTCTGTCCCCAATCCAAGAGTAAAGGCCCCACCACCAACCTCAGCGCTGATAATCTGGCCATTTATGTCAAAGAAAAAATTGATCATATCTGACAAGAATTTTTTCCCCAATCCCCTAATATCATGAATTCTTCTCTCTCCTGCACTGCATCTGGCTCACTTTCTATGTTTGAACAAGTCATGAAGAAAAAGGTAAAAGGCTCTTTGCACCCTATTATCTGCAGCAGTGACTCCATTCCCTCACAATACCTTGAGTCCTTTTCTGCGGTTGTCCCCACTCACCTTGCTAAAATATTTCATCTCTCTCTCTCACCTGGTATCTTTCTTTCCTCATTTAAACATGATTACATACAGTGGGGGAAATAAGTATTTGATCCCTTGCTGATTTTGTAAGTTTGCCCACTGACAAAGACATGAACAGTCTATAATTTTAAGGGTAGGTTAATTTTAACATTGAAAGATAGAATATCAAAAATAAAATACATAAAATCACATTGTATAAATTAAATAAATTGATTTGTATTTTGAAGCGAAAAATAAGTATTTGACCCCTCTGGCAAACAAGACTTAATACTTGGTGGTAAACTCTTGTTGGCAAGCACAGCAGTCAGACTTTTTTGTAGTTAATGATGAGGGTTGCACACATGTCAGGAAGAAGGAAGAATTTTGGTCCACTCCTCTTTGCAGATCATCTCTAAATCATTAGGATTTTGAGGCTGTTACTTGGCAACTCTGAGCTTCAACTCTCTCCATAAGTTTTCTATGGGATTATGGTCTGGAGACTGGCTAGGCCACTCCATGACCTTAATGTGCTTCTTTTTGACCCACTTTTTTGTTGCTTTGGCTGTATGTTTTCAGTCATTGTCTTGCTGGAATACCCAGTCATGACCCATTTTTAATGTCCTGATGGAGGGAAGGTGGTTGTCACTCAGGATTTTACTGTACATGGCTCTATCCATTCTCCCATTGATGCAGTGAAGTAGTCCTGTGCCCTTAGCAGAGAAACACCTCCAAAACATAATGTTTCCATCTCCATGCTTGACAGTGGGTACAGTGGTTTTTGGGTCATAGGCAGCATTTCTCTTCCTCCAAACATGGCGAGTTGAGTTAATGTCAAAGACCTCAATTTTTGTCTCATCTGACCAAAGCATCACTCACAGAATCATCCAGGTGTTCATTGGTAAACTTCAGATGGGCCTGCACATGTGCCTTCTTAAGCAGGGGGACCTTGCGGGCACTGCAGGATTTTAAACCTTTACGGAGTAATGTGTTACCATTTCCAATGATTTTATTGGTGACTGTGGTCCCAGCAGCCTTGAGGTCATTGACAAGTTCCCTCCGTGTAGTTTTAGGCTGATCTCTCACTTTCCTTATGATCAAGGATGCCACACGAGGTGAGATTTTGCATGGTGCCCCAGATCGATGTCAATTGACAATCATTTTGTATTTCTTCCATTTTCTTACTATTGCACCAACAGTTGTCTCCTCACTCAGTGTCTTACGCTTTGTGCAAGTCTATGATCTTGTCCCTGACATCCCTATAAAGCTCTTTGGTTTTGCCCATGTTGAAGAGGTTAGAGTCTGACTGATTAATTAAGTCTGTGGACAGGAGTCTTTTATAAAGGTGACTATGTAAGACAGCTGTCTTTAATACAGTTACCGAGTTGATTAGGAGCGTGTAACTGGTCTGTAGGAGCCAGAACTCTTAATGGTTTGTAGGTGATCAAATACTTTTTTCTCACTGCAAAATGCAAATACATTTTTATAACTTATACAATGTGATTTTCTGGATTTTACTTTTGATATTCTATCTCTCATTGTTAGAATTAACTTAAGGTACTGCCACACTACTCGATCCCGCTAGCGATCTCGTTAGCGTCGCATACTAATGAGATCGCTAGCGGGATTGTTTTAATATCGCTAGTGTGGGACCACACATAGCGATATAGCTAACGGCGCTATCGCCGTTAGCGATCTTCTTAGCGATTTAGCGGTACAAAAGTACAGCTAAATCGCTAAGAAAAGGTGCCACACAGCGATTACATACTCACCCAGCGGGAGCGCCGCGGGAGCGCCGACGAGAAAAAAGGGTCCGGATCATTTCCAGCGACGAGCGAGATCCCAGCAGAAAGCTCGTCGCCGGAAGCTGCCGCACACAGCAACATCGCTAACGGGATCGCTAAATAGTGACGTTTTTTAGCGATCCCGTTAGCGATATTGTTTAGTGTGGCATACCCTTTACCCTTAAAATTATAGACTGTTCATGTCTTTGTCAGTGGGCAAACTTACAAAATCAGCAAGGGATCAAATACTCATTTCCCCCACTGTACATCCATTACTTTTAAAAATATCACTCTACCAGAAATGGAAAGTGAACTACAGACCTGTCTCTTATATCCCCTTCATCTCTAAAGTTTTGTAAAGCTTGTGCCACTCACTTCTCATTTGGTATATATCAGATAACTCTCTTTTTGACCCTTTACAACCTGTTTTCCTACCTTTACACTCTAATGAAACTGCCCTTATTAAAGTCTCTTTGACTCTCTTATGATCTACTAACAGCTAATCTAATGGTCACTGTTTCCTACAGATTCTCCTGGATGTCTCCACAGCAATTGACACTGTGGAACACCAGGTCCTTCTTACTATTCTCCGATCCATCGGGCTCAAAGATACCGTTCTCTCATAGTTCTCCTCCTACCTCTCTGACTGCTCCTTCACTGTACCTTTTGTAGTCTCCTGTTCCTCTCCTCTTACTGTTGGGGTTCTTCAAGGATCAGTTCTAGGCTCCCTCCTCTTCTCCTTATATATTACCTGCAGTGCAGCAGTATCCACACTGAGAAGTGATGAGGCAATGACCTAGGAAAGTTCCACAACAAAGTCTTTTTAATGCTCAACTAACAAAAATACACAGCATACGATATCCTCCGGATCATAGCCAGGAAACATATCCTCCAGACTGCAGCCAATAAACACGCCAGTCCACCTCCGAGACCTGTTGCCGTGGGTGACTGCACCACCATGTACACTGTGGGTGCCAGGCCTTTCAGCTCCCTTAGCTGTTTGGCTCTGCTTGCCTGTGTTGCCTCGCACAGGTGGAACCTTCTGCTCTGCACTCTTGCAAAAGCCAAACTGACACCGACACTGACCTTGATACACCCAAACTCTTTACTGCAGGGTTTTTAACTGGAATCTGTGGCTAGGGGCCACATGGAAAATCTGGGCCAGAGGTGGAAACGGACTGCCCCACTACCATCCTGTAGTCCGTTTCAAAACTAAAAGCCCAACAGGTTTTCTTAAATCTGCCCTGGACAAATAGCATGGCCAAGACTCATAAACACTTCTATTCTGCATTGCAATCACAGCTATGCCTGTGACTGCAATACACTCGCATGGCCTCAATACACCTCCGTGCACATCCTGGGGGAAACACACACCGACCCTTACATGTGACACCGGTCACTGCCTGACATACCCTTATAGGACAAACCATCAGGAGATTTAGTTTTAAGTACCATCTCTATGCTGATGATACACAATTATACACCTCTTCTCCTGATATTACCCCTGCATTACTAAAAAAATACCAGTGATTTATGTCCTCTATCTGAAATTGAATATGTTAAAAACTTTACTCCTTGTGTTTCCTCCTTCCTCTAACCTACCTATGTCCAATATTGAAATTTCTGTGTGCCATTACTCCCCAGCAATATACCCGCTGTCTTGGAGTCATACATCACTGAGATTTTTCATTCATCTCCTATATCCGATCCTGTCTCCTACATCTCAAAAACATCTTTAGAATTCAACCTTTTTTTTACCTTTGACTCTGCAAAAACTCTTACTGCAGCTCTTATTCATTCTCATCTGGACTACTGCAACTCTCTACTAATCGGTCTTTCTGTTACTAAACTCTCCCCTCTCCAATCTGTCCTGAATCCAGCATCCAGGATCATATTCCTCTCCAACCCCTACAATATAACCTTAGCAATCTCACTCACAAAGTGCTCCATGGTTCAGTTCAGCACCACCCTACATCTTCTACCTTATCCTTGTTTATTACCCTACTCGTGCCCTCCGTTTTGCTAGTGACCTAAGGCAAACATCCTCATTAATCTGAACCTTCCACTCCTGTCTCCAAGACTTTTCGAATGCTGTTGACAATTTTATTACTCCAAATACCCACAGTTTTAAGCGTACCCTAAAAACGCAGGCTTAGATAAGTGAGGTGAGGCTTATCACCTCACCTCATTTATTTAACGATCCCTGTTTGCTCATACAAAATTTCCTTCAAAATCAGGATGCTCATAGCATCTGTTCACTCACCCTCCATGTACTCAATAGCCCTCTGTGTCTCTCCTTGTACTGATACTAGATGGTGACCAGTTCATGTAGTATAATGTGAAAACCCTATTTATTATATTGATGGCTGGACCATCCATAAAATACAAGCACTTTTTACCATTCACCTTTCGGGTATCCCTCATTTCCTCATTGGAAGCTTGCAATCAGGGCCCTCACTTCTTTTGGTATCTGTTGATTTATGTGTTATTTTGTAATGTCCCTATTGTCTGTACAAGACCCCTCCGTAATGTAAAGTGTTCTGGAATATGTTAGCACTAAAGAAATAAAAATTATCATTATTATTATTATTATATGATTCAGAAACATAATGATAATGCTTTAGATCCAAAATATTTGCTAAAATAGTTGCTAAAAATGTTTTCCATTAGTTATGGGTTACAAAGAAAATTCTATGAGCGGGTCAACATTCAAGAAGCTGCCAAGATGTTGCCAATTTTAAAAGTTTTTAACATAACATGTTTTAAGTCTCAAAAAGATCAGAAATATTTTAAATTTCAGCTTTCATCGCTTCTGAAATCATTTTTCTTACTTTGCAGAGATGAAGGAGGTTCATTTACATTATGGTAAAGACTCAAAAACTCTATTATTTTAGAATTAGCCATGTCAATTTTTGCATGACTGTTAAAACTCATGAAACATCGGTTAATGAATAAGATCGAACCTGTGCTTTAATTGACAAATTTGAAATGACACTAAGTCAACTAAATTATATGAAAGCAAAAGATACAACATGCCTCAACATTGAAATTGCAGGGCCAAGAAGGAAAAGATACAGAGTTATGGAAATCACAAGATCGATAGACATATTAGTAAGATGCAAATGATGAAAAAATGGATTTAAGCTTTTTCAAAACATCTAATTTTATTCTGTATTGAGTATGAGCATAAAAAAGAAATGCATGCATTTTGTTCCTTGGCTGTTATCAATGAGGTTATTAACAGTTGGCATGTGGGCAATGCTATAAAGCAATCTTCACGAGGGATCGCCACACGTTTCCTAATCCACGGATGATGGTGTGGGTGGCATAATTGACCTATCTAGTCTTCATTCCAGGCACACTAGCAGTTCATTATTACGATTGATGTAGTGGTAGAACCAATGGTAACACTTTCTTCAACGTGTCCCAAGAACTATTTTTTAACACAAAAACATAGGGCCACATGTTGCTCGTGCTACTATGAGTAGCCTAAACATACGTCTTTGGACTTCTCTCCCATCAAAGCCTGGAACATTATTCATCAGCATTTGCAAAGGAGCTGCCAGCAATGGATCTTGATGATTTTCATGCCCAATTGCATTAAGAGCAGCAGAACATTCCACAGACAACCATTAATACCCTGACTGATGGAAACCATAGTGTGTAATTGCGGGGATTTCTGTAAGTGACACTCATACTCCATACTGGCTAAAATCAAGTTGTTATAATTTTTTTTTCCATGTTTTCAATGTAATATCATTCACATGTCTATCCATCCTGTGATTTCCATAATTGCTCATTTTTTTCCTTCTCAGTGTTGCAATTTGAATGTTGACAATTGTGTTACAAAGATATTAAAAATTTTATATCATTCATTTAACTACAAATTAAATTGTCTTTAACTAGAATATAAGCAATCTTTACTGCATTTTCTATCTCCATTTGCTGCAAAAAAAAAAACAAATTAGTTTTTGAGCTACATTTCGGAAGGTTGTGCCTAGTAGATCTGTCATCGTATTCTAGGAGGCTATACAGTATTAATAATGCCAGGAAGAAAATTACAAGCAGATGGTATAATGTTATTGAATTAATTTTTCATTTGGAAAGCTAAACTGTCTACATACGTGTAGAATAGAATTTCATTTAAATGGTATTATATTTAGTTATTTTATCAGGTATCATAACATAAAGTTTATATCTTCTTCATTAATACAGATGAGGCAATCCTTCAGTGAAGAACATATAAAAATACTACAGCAATACATTATTTTTTTTATTCCTAATTTAAATAGGTCAAAAGAATGCAACAAAGAGATGATGGAAACTGTGTAGTGTGTGTAATATATAAGGGATTACAGTAGATATGAGTGTATATTGAAAATCTTATATGTATACTTAAAGTGAACCTGTCATGCTTAAAATGGTTTCGGACGAACGGGCAAAATTTTATAGAGCCGGAGGAACTGATCACATTAATATTCATTTTTGTTGGAAAATTATCAGCAAACCTTGCACTTTAATCGTTGATATCCCTGGTGGTTGTATGCTTATGAGTCCAGTGGGCGGTCCTATTAATAATTGAAAGGTCTTCCCTATATGAATGTATGCAGCATTAACTATCAATAAGAAATTAGGCTCACCCATAGGATTCATATCCATGCAAACAGTAGGATTTTCAATTAATAAAATAATTAATATTTTCCAAGAAGCCTAAGTATAATTCTTCTCCTCTTCCCCTTTTCTATACTGAACCGTTGAAAGATCAGACAACATTACATGTTCTCTTTAAGGCAGTTATTTTTATACCAAGAGTTTAGAAATCATGTTATGAACTGTTTCAAAGTAATTTATAGTGTTTATAGCATTACAAAAATATAATTCTTCATCATTTAAGTAGGGATTCATTCTTAATACTGATGCTGGGGGTTAACCAAATCAGTCTCCTTCCCCTTCTGGCAGATAACAACATAAAGGATTCTGAACAACAAAGCTTCACTGCCATACTACTCCTGGAGCTTGTCCTAGCACACAGGGCAGAAAACTACTACTTCTATTGGCTGATCTGTGGGAATCACTATGCACAGAACTGGATGGGTGAAGTGAAGACACCAAGTTGCCATCGCTATGCAATTGAATAAGTAGCAAACAGTACATCTTTGCAATTTACATTCCTGTAAAAAAGAGTAAACATTTTTGTTTTTAAGGATATACACATTGCATATAATACTTTAGTAGTAGCACGACCCACATACAGTATATACACATAATGTGCATATATTTTGGGTTACAGTTTTATATAATCATATAAAGGGGTTTCCCACAAACAAAGTTAATTTTAATCAACATTTTAATCAAAAGATCATCGAATAATAATAAGTTCCCCAATTGAATGTGCTGAAAAAAAATGTTCCTGTGTCGAGATAATCTTATGCATGTGCCCCTGCTGTGTACTGTGTAATGGCTTTGTCTGACCATACAGGACATGGTCTGATCATACCACATCTCCTGGCCAATGGAGGAAGCAGAAGAGAATATACAGACAGGAGAGCATGGGATTGCAGTGGTTTTGTGATTGTGGGGCAGAGCGGTCTGGAGTCATGAGGACCCAGTCTTGTAGCATGGATGATGTGAGGCACCCTGCTGGTGCATTGTAGCTGTGACGGTGGTTAGCGCATAACACTGTTCCTTTACGGTGATAGAAGTTGGTATCCACTTAGAGGTTCGCCGTGACGTGGCAGTGGGCTTCTTACAGTCTGATCAGAAGTTTAAACTAAGAACCTCATATTCAGTAAAATATTTTTGCCTGGCGGCATTAGATCAATGTATGATTTTTGGAGGTGCGGTCCATGGTCTTTTTTTGAGTATATATTAATTAGGGTATTTAATCCATTGCCCAGATCTAATTGAGTTTTGATATTTGCAAACTTATAGGTTATTATAATATATACAGCATATATAAATGTATAATACTCATATTGGTCAATTTGTGATTTGCACACAGAAGGGTAATAGTATTTGAGTAATAGTGTTTTGTAGTTATTGCATTATGAGATGTCGAGTTTTCTCTCTTTTTTCTTTCCAGCCAATTATGGGCATGCAGTGACTGAACATGATTAGGGAAAGGAGCCCTGAACTATTCCTGCAACTGGAGCCCTGACTATCCCTGCTCCCAAATGTACCTCTAAAGGTGAGGAGGTTTGGGCCACCAAACTTACTGTTCTCCTGTTCTTCCTTAAAGAGTCCCTTCCCACTCCCCCAGGAGGCCTAAGACAGAAATGCTAGTGTATTAACATGTAGGACAGACAGGGATAACAGAAAGCAACAAACATACATAAGCACTTACCAAAGGTAGAGAGGTATATAGGGAGGGATAGGAGTGTACCAATGAAATGAGAATAGGTCAATTAAGAAAGGATACACCCAAAAACAGCAAGCAACAATCTCCAGGAGCAACATCTATCTCCAAATCAGCACAGCATCTCCTAGAAGCTAAGAAGCAAAGCTTTCACTGGCAAGGAAGAGAAGGTTTGACCAAATTTTATTGGGAGAGGTAATGACCTGGTCAGGAACAGCAAAAACAAAGATCTACAATTCACAATACGTAGAGACTTTCTAACCCCAGATCTAATAGGGGGAGGAGTCCTGCTCGTGACAGTTATACACATTAAATGGCTGTGGGCCGCATAATGCTCTCTGTGAAAGACCCTCTGCCAGACATGTCTTGTGACTTATTTCAGGGAGAGTAAAAGGATTGGCAGTTGAAAAATCGGACATGTTGGATCCTTAGATCCCTAGACAATCAATTGTCTTGTACTCCAATACACAATAAACTGTTGCAAACCGGCAAGTATTTCCGATATTAGTCTAATGTTTCTGGGATCAAAATAATGCATATATTCTGTCTGTTTCTACTGTGAAGTATATTCTATGTTGCAAAGCTTGCTTAAATGTATAATAGAAAATGCTTTGAAGTGAAATTAGCATTTCATTAAAGTTCATAAACAGAAGAATTTCCATCATATTCACAACATTAGTTATAAATTGAAAATAAATCTGACATTTTCCTTTAATTTCTTTTCTATCTAATTTATTTCCTTATGCGGTGTGCAGTCGAGCTACTGCGCCAAGAAGACACTTCCTTTTAATAATGTTTACTTAAATGTATGAAAATTTTATAAAAGCTGTTACCACTATTCCCACTGTGAGGTTCAGCGTGTGAAGAAGGTGCTATATAAATAGTGAATGTATTTGCTGTATAAAATGTATTGTTGAGGCAGAAAGGTGATATTTAGGCAGGAGGGTAAAGGGACCAAGTGAGGTTCTGAACCGATCACCTAATGAGTCCTTTGAGGCGCTGGGAAAATACTAAATTAATGCAAGGAAGATTTATTTCCCAAGCGTAATTGGGATGGTAAAATAGAGTCCTTTGTTCCATATCTGTCCCCTATCCCACAGGCACATTCATACATGGTCACTGAATCAATAGCCCAAGAAGACTTTTAAAGTTTAACACCAAGCTTTGTGTGATGCAGGTGGCACAGAAATTAGTTCATTAAAATGACTTGCACGATAAACAGTTGTGACTCCCATGAGAATATCACAGAAAAGTAAAAGGTAAAGCCGAATGAATGTAATATTCTGTTGATTGATGGGATTGGGAAATATAAAGTTAAAAGTTGTGTTCAATTTTGGAATTAATTTTAGTTTTTCTCTACTGCTATGTAAGAAGGAAGACCGGACTG
>VIAB01008514.1:24032-37289 GCA_009801035.1 Oophaga pumilio
CGGTCATTAAGCTGCAAAATGGCTCGGTCACTAAGGGGTTAAAAAAAATCCTGTTGCTAATTTTGTGGCGCTGAAATGAAGCTGTCTTCAGACCTCATGCACATTAAAAAAAATAATTTTTTTTCTGCTGCTAAATGTGATAAAACCCGCCATATCTCATGTTGTAATTTTGTGGCGGTGACATGAAGCTGTCCGCAGAGCTCATGCACATTAAAAAAAAAGTTTTTCTGTTCCTAAACGTGATGCAGCCCATCATATCCCACGTAATTTTGTGGCAGTGAAATTGTTGTGTGTGCAGAGCTGTTGAACAATAAAAAAAAATGTTTTTTTTTAGCAAATGTGATACAGCAGGCTAGATCGGAGTTTGAAATCATTTGGAGGATACCTTCTAGGTTATACAGGCCTCATCCACACTAAAAACAAATTTGTTCAGTTGCTAACATTCTAAAGTAGGGGATATCATAACTTTGAAAATGCTTGTAGCTTCTAGTCTATTTTATAAAGGCCTCAACCACTTACCAAAAAAAAGTCTTCGGTTTCTAATGTCATTCAGTAGGTTAGATCTCACTTTGAAGTTATTTGGAGCATATAGTCTATTTTATACAGGCCTCATCCACACAAAAAATAATTTCTTCTGTTACTAATGTCGTACAGTAGGGGAGATCTCATTTTGAAATTGTTTGGAGCATATCTTCTTTGTCACACAGGCTTCATCCACACTTAAACAATTCTTTCTTCTGTGACAAACTTGATTCAGTATGCCATATTTCACCTTGTCATTTAGTGCAGCTGAAATTCATCTTTTTGCAGAGCTAGTGCAGGGTAAAAAAATCTAATTTTTTGTTCCTAATACTGTGCTCCTAACACACTATCTGACTGGGATAAAGGTCGTGATGGAAGGGGATTAGACTTCGTGTTCAAGGTGTACATGGGGTAGGTGTTAATGTTTGTGAAAGCACTAGTGAACCAACAACGTTACGTCCTATACAAAGACAACTGACAACTTCTGTTTCTGGACAGGCTACTCCACTACCTTTCTTTGGCAGACGCACAGCGATACACCTTGTTGATGAGGCAAAGAAAGTGCATGTGCTCGATGGCAAGAGCAGCTTCAAGTGGACTCTCCTCCTCTTCCTTCACTTCAACATCCCACCCAGTACAGTCCACAAAGTTGGCACCCAAATTACCCTTGCTTCCCCTATCGTCACAACTCTCCAACCGCCCAACTGACTTTAAGGCTGTTCACACATTCTATGCCATGGGCATCAGAAGTGTACTCAAAAGTGTACTCAAAAGCTTCACAGAGTCAAGAGGAGGAAATCATCTGCACTGATGGCCAAAATTTATTTAGCTTGGATCTGGGGAAGGACAAAGTAGACTCCGAGCATTATCCTGACCCTCGTCACCAGACATTAACCCCTGGGGAGAGGTGATCCTGTTGAGACTCAAATATCTGAGGCTCACGCAGACTGTACTGTGCTGTCAGGGCAATTTGAGGAGGGTGAGGAGTGTAATAACACTGAGGATGATGATGAGGTTACGTTGCGCCGTACGGCGCAGACACATATTGATGCAGCCACGACGAGCAATGCATCCTCAGCCACAACTGTGGCTGTGGCCAGCAGCATTTTGCGGGTCTACAGCTTGCAGGGGCGGCACAGGTTGTCTAGCCTGGGCATTTTTTGACACTGCCAAGGATGAGCCAACTCATGTAACCTGCCAACTTTGCAAAAAAAATTGAGTAGAGGTAAAAAGTGCAATAATTTGACTACTACATGTATGAGCTTTCACATGCGCAATCAACATGTGTTACTCTGGGAATCGCACTGTGCTAAGATTCGGCCCAGCGGACCTCCTCCTCTGTTACCGTGCCAAGTATTGTGATGCAGGTCTCCAATTGCAGAACCTCGGGTTCTTTATCTGCTCTAGTCAGGCTGAGTAAGAGCCCATCAGCTGTAACAGAAGCAGACTTGCCTGCTATTTTTGACCAATCTGAGAGAATGAACACACCACAAATTTCTTAATCCACCGTAACATCTCTGCCTGCACCCAGCAGTTTGTCCAGTTCACCGTACTGCGCCCTCTCTCAGCACTGCAGCCATCCCATGGTCCAACAGTTGTGAACACGGAAAAGATTGTTTCCTCCTACACATGACAAAGATAAGAGGTTGAACTCCATCATCTCCAATCTGTTGGACACGGAAAGGCTGCCTTTCCACCTAGTAGATACAGACAGTTTCCGAAAGATGATGGCCGTCTCAGTCACTAAGTACCAGTTGCCCAGTCGCTATTATTTTTCCAAGAAAGCTGTGCCTGCACTACACCAGTATGTCGCAGAAAACATTACCCGTTCCTTGACTAAATCTCTGTCTGCCAGGGTACATTTCATCACAGACACTTGGACGAGTAAGCATGGCAAAGGGCGTTACATCTTGCTGACTAGGCACTGGGTGACTCTGATGGCTGTGGGGTCAAAAAGGGAAGGTGTTGCTCCACAAGTCTTGGAATCCCCAAGGCTTTCAGTACAAACCTGCTTCTTCCTCCTACGCTGCCTTTTCTAGAACCTCCACCTGTGCTCTAAACCTCTGCCTTGATGAGACACATGTTCCAACAGTGTAGAGCAAATCCTCCCCACCTCTGTACCGCACAGCCAGGGTTCATCGCAATCAGACACGGTTAATATTGATTTGCCTTGGAAATCACAGTCATACAGCTGAAACATTATGGGCAGCTCTTCAGGTCGAGTTTGAGCAATGGATTTCTCCCTTGAACCTTTATCCAGAGAAGGCTGTGTCCAATAATGGTATGAACCTGGTGGTGGCCCCATGCTGAGACAAGCCCACACACGTGCTTTGCATGGTTCACATCCTCAACCTGGTGGCACAGCAGTTCCTCCACCACTGACCTAGGTGAGCTTCTGCAGAAAGCATGGAAGCTATGTGCTCACTTCTGCCATTCGCACCTCTCAGGTCATCGACTTGCATCAATATAGAGGTCTTTGTCCATGCCAGTTAACAGTTTGATATGCGAAGTGCTGACATGGTGGATTTCCACTTCACACATGTTGCAGCGACTGTGGCAGCAGCAACGAGCCCTGATGCAGTATGTCATGTCGTATAGTCTGGGCCAATGCAGTATGGATTTGGCGCATATCACATTTACAGAGTGGGCACAGATTAAGGACCACTGCATTCTTCTGCACAGTTTTGAAATGGCTAATAAGATGGTTAGCACTGAAGATGCCGTCATGTGCCTCACTATTCCAGTCATCAATATGCTGTAGCAGACATTATATAGCCTGCGGGAGGACGTTGTGGTCCCAGAGGAAGAAGAGGAAGCAGAGGAGGATGCAGAAGGGATAACATTGTCTCAAAGTTCCAGACTGTCGTCACACAGGCGGGTGCCAAGGGAGGGTGGATTACTGTGATTGAAGGGACTGGTGACAACAGACAAACTGCTAGTGAAGGTGCAAGATCCGAGGAACAAAGGGAGGAGGAAGAGGTGATGGGCAGCAACTGGAAATGAAGAGGATAACCATCCCCTCTCTGTTGTTTGTGGTTGGCTGAAGGGGATGGAGGGAACTAGCCTTAGTGTTACCCAGCCACCAACACAGCATGGGCTTGGACCTCATGGTAGAGCCTGACATATGAGTGCCTTCTTGCTTCACTATCTGCAACGTGAAGCCCATATAGTTATGATTTGAAATACTGCTGAATACTGGGTTGCCACTCTGCTAGATCCACGTTATAAGACAAAATTTTGCCAGATGCTTCCCTCCATGGAAAGGGACACACTAATGCAGGAGCATCAAAACATGTTTTTTCACAACCTTAAGAGAAGTTTTCCACAAGACAGCAGTGAGTCACACAGTGAGCATCGCAGCTCTAGACTTCCAACCTCTAGCACATCAATTTGTCAATGCCAAAACATTAGCCACAGCAGCAGCAGTAGTGTAAGTGTAAGTGGCAGAAGCAATTTCTGTGAGTCCTTAGACACTTTTATAAAAGTTCATGTACCAGCAAGTCTGACTCGTTGTGAACAATGGAGAGGATGGTGCAGGAGTATCTAGAAGTGAATATCAATAACATCAAGGAGGGTTTGTACCATTTCACATTTTGGTCTTCAAAAATGGATAAGTGGCCTGAGCTCGCCTCTCACACTTTGGAGGTTTTACCATGCCCAACAGCCAATGTTCTCTTAGAAAGTGTAGACCACCTAACTTTCATCAGGATGGACAAGTCATGGATTTCGAAGGACTTTTGTATCCCAATCTCAGACTGTACAGACTAGGTGATGTTGAAGTTTTTAGTGTGCTGCATTAATCTCGTGTAAGTGCACTTTGTGATATTTTTAGTGTGGCTTCTGTGCCTGCTGTTGCTGCTGCTGCAGATGTTAACACAAATTTGTGGAAATGTGAACAGTCATGGTTGGTCTCCATCTGTTGTGTTGGCTGTAGAGGAAAATGTGTCGGTCCCTATTATACTATTTCTACTCTCGTGATACTGATGCTACTTCGGTGGTGTCAGGCCCTCATTTTTTCAATATTTGAAGTTAAATGTGAACACTCCTGGTTAGGTACCCATCTGACTGTAGTGGAAAAGATGCTGCTCCATATTATACTATTTCTGCTCTGGTGAAATTGATGCTGTCATGGTTGTGGACAGGGTTCCCTTCCCTGTCCTCGCAGGGTTAATTTTGTATGGCGTCCTTTTGGTTTTGGGGAGGGCTATATATACCGGCAAAAAAGAAATGATGCGGCACTCACCCATGTGAGTTTTGGCTATATATACCAGCCCCCGTCTGTGGTGCCTTGTCAGTTATGCTGTACATTCGTTCTTGGCTGTGTGTCTGACCCCCTGGTGTGCTTGCATACCGCTTTGTCTGTTTGCCTCTTGTGTATGACCCGGTCCGTTATTTCGTTCTGTGCATTGCCTTGTGAGTTTGATATTATTGCCTCCTCCGGCTCTGACCTTTAGGCTTGTTTACTCTTACTCTGCACCCGTCTGCCCCGTTTGTACTGTACCGCTATCTCCGGCTTCCTGACCTTTGGCTGTGCCCTGACCACTCTTTACGTCTCACCCTTCTGCATCTCTTTGACCTCCTGGCTTGACTTTGGCACGTTCTGACTACTCTCCGGCATCACCGGTTACCACAGCTACTCGGCGCCTGGCTCAGACTCCAGCCACTCACCCCCGGTGGTCAAGTGCTTCAGGTCCACTCTGGAACATATGTCTGTGGATCTGTTTTTTGAGGCTCTTGGGTATATGTATGATAAGCCTAACAGAGTGCATCTGGCAGAGGAAATGGTGATGAGTGTGACACAGGGGAAGCACTCAGCGGAGTGTTTCTGTTCCGAGTTCAGACGCTGGGCCATTGAGATATCTTGGAATGATGCCGCCTTGAGAGAGTTGTTCCCCAGAGGCTTGTCCAACCATTTACAGGATGCACTGGTGTTGCATCCTCCCCCAGATACCCTGGAGGACGCCATGACCCAGGCTGTCCGTATGGACCATAAGCTCCATGCCAGAGGGGTGATGCAGAAGGAAACCCCTTTATACTCCAGCCTAGAACCCATTCAATAACCCATGGAGGTGGGAGCCATTTCAGTCAAAGAAAGAGAGACTCCGCAGAGATAACCAGCTATGTTTTTACTGTGGAGCCTCAGGACACTGGAAAAAGGACTGTCCTTCTTGTCCCTCCTCAGCTAAGATGTCGGGAAACGCCTAAGTCTGGGTAATGATCGAGGAGGTTGCCCAGACTCCCAGGTACAATTTTCCTTATTTGCTAAAATCCTTCTCCAGATGGAGTTGGAACTTGTTGGTGGTCCTGTTGTGACTACCGCTTTTGCTGACTGCAGATCTACCATCAATTTAATTGACTCTCGTTGTTGTGACTCTTAATAAAATAGTGACAGTTAGGCTTGAGTCTCCAGTCAAGGTGGTGGCCATTGACTCCTCTCCTCTCACCCGAGAAGGAATCTGTTTTTTGTCTGAGGTTTTTTCTCTAAGAATGGGCCCAGCTCATGTGGAAAAATTAAGCTGTTTTGTCTTGAATAATTTGCCTGCCGGTCTGGTTTTAGGTATGCCTTGGCTTCAATGCCATAACCCTTTTATTGATTGGGTAACTGGGGAAATAGTCCAATGGGGATCCAATTGTACCAGTCTGTGTTGTAATTCTGTGCCATTGTCCACCCCTTTAAAATCTGCATCTGTGTCATCTGTCGGTCTGGAGGGTATTCTGGAGCACCTAAAAGACTTCGAAGATGTGTTCTCCGAAAGCGAGGCTGAGGCGCTACCACCACATAGACCTTTCGATTGTGCCATTGACAAAGTTCCTAGAGCTAAACTGCCAAAATGTTTAATCTGTCCAGGCCCGAGCGCCAAGCCATGAAGGAGTATATTACTGCGAGTCTCCGCAAAGGGCATATTCGCCTTTCTGTCTTGCCTGTAGCCACAGGGTTTTTCTTCTTTAAGAAAAAAGATGGTGGTTTGCGGCTGTGCCTTGACTTTTGGGAACTTAACAAAATTACCGTGAAAAACACGTATCCACTTCCACTCATTCCGGATCTATGTAACCAACTTTCGGGGGCCAAATGGTTTTCCAAGCTTGATTTATCGGGGGCCTATAACCTGATAAGGGTTTGTGAAGGGGATGAGTGGAAAACAGCGTTTCTCACGACCGAAGGACTGTTTGAAAACCTGGTCATGCCCTTTGGTCTTACCAACGCTTCTGCAATTTTTCAAAATTTCATTAATGTCATTTTTTCTGATCTAATTGGGCACTTTTTGGTCATTTATCTTGATGACATTTTAGTGTACTCCTCGGATAGTCAAACCCACTTGCAACATTTGCAAATGGTTCTTCTGAGACTTGGAGAAAATCATTTGTATGCTAAGTTGGAGAAATGTTCATTCTTTGTACAGGAATTGTCTTTTTTGGGTTTAATTATTTCTGGTGAGGGATTTCGCATGGATCCGAAAAAGTCCAGGCTATTACTGACTGGGTTCAACCTCATGATTTAAAGGGTTTGCAATGTTTTCTAGGCTTTGCAAACTACTATCGAAAGTTCATTAAGAGTTTTTCGCAGGTGGTTAAGCCACTGACTGATCTGACACTCAAGGGGGCTGATGTGAAGAATTGGTCAACATCTGTGAAAAATTAATTTCTGACTTTAAAAAAGTGTTTTATTTCCGCCCCAGTGTTCGTCCTGCCAGATCCGTCGAGACCTTTTATCGTGGAGGTCGACATTTCTGAGGTGGAAGTGGGGGCAGTTTTGTCTCAGGGTCCCGCTACCTTGACCAACCTCAAACCTTGTGCCTTCTTTTCTAGAAAGTTCTCTTCTGCCGAGAGAAATTACAGTGTGGGTAATAGAGAGCTTCTGGCAGTCAAGTTAGCCTTTGAAGAATGGAGGCATTTTTTGGAGGGGGCTATTCATCCTGTCACTGTGATCACCGATCACAAAAATCTAGCTTATATTGAGTCTGCCAAAAGATTGACCCCCAGGCAGGCTTGGTGGTTGCTTTTTTTTCCCAATTTCAATTTTCTATCACTTTCCACCCGGGGTCTAAGAATGTTAAGGCAGATGCATTGTCCCGAAGCTTGGATTCTGTGTCTCCTCCTGAACCCCCATCCTCCATTCTTCAACAAGGGGTGGGGTGGCCAAAATCTCATCTGATTTGGAGAGAGAGGTTTTTGAGGCCCAGGCACTGGCTCCCAGTAATAAACCTATGGGTAGATTGTTTGTACCGGAACGTTTACGTCTTAGACTCCTGCGGGAGTTTCATGAGTATGTATTGAGTGCTCATCCTGAGATTTCGACCACCAAGGAGGCTGTTTCTAGGGTTTTCTGGTGGCCCTCTTTGGTTGCAGATGTTAAAAGGTTTGTGTCTGTGTGTGGAGTTTGTGCCCATTCTAAAAATTCTCATTGCCGGCCGGGGAATTGGTGCCTTTGCCATTTTGGATGGACCATGGACAAATTTGTCCATGGACTTTATCACTTATCTCCCTTCTTCCAGGGAAAACTCCATTGTGTGGGTGGTGGTGGATAGATTTTCCAAACAAGCTCATTTTGTACCTCTGCCCGCTTTACCATCTGCATGGGGTGCCTATGAATGTGGTGTCTGACAGAGATGTGCAGTTCATGGCCAAGTTTTGGAGGGCTTTTTGTAAGAAGTTGGGAATCACATTGTCCTTTCCTCTGCTTACCATCCGGAATCGAATGGGCAGACCGAACACACTAATCAGTCCTTGGAGCAAATTCGGAGATATTTGGCATCTTCCAGACAAGATAACTGGTGTGAGGCATTGCCCATGCCAGAGTTTTCTTTCAACAGTCCAGTAAGTCAGTCCACGGGATGTCTCCCTTCCTGGTCAACTTTGGGTTTAACCCGCATTTTGGAAAGTTTTCTCGCATGGACTCAGGATGTCCAGGGGCAGAGGGTACGGTGCAATGCTTCAAGACCCTGTGGAGGGAGGTTCAGAGAAACATCACCAAGGCCCAGGAAAAGTACAAATTTTTTGTGGACAAGAGAAGGGGATTAGGTCCCGCTTTCCTAGTGGGCGAGAATGTATGGTTATCCACCCGCAATATTAAGCTCAAGGTCCCCTCTGTCAAACTGGGGCCTAAGTTTATTGGTCCATATAAAATTGTGGATGTAGTCAACCTGGTGGCCTACAGGTTACAGCTTCACGCTTCCTTCAAAATATCCAATGTTTTCCACAGATCCCTCTTAAAAACATTGGGAGCGGTTGAGGAGGACTCCTCATCCGTCACTCCTCCGGTATTGGTGGAGGGCTATCTGGAGTATGAGGTGGGGCGCATCATTGATTCTCGGTGCGTTCGTCAGAATCTCCAGTATTTGCTTCACTGGAAGGGGTATGCTCTGGAGGATCCGTCTTGGTTCCCGGCCAGTTCAGTGCATGCCGATAGGTTAGCTCGGGCTTTTCATGCCAGGCATCCTGAGAAGCCTTGGGGTCCAGTGCCCCCCGTTAAGAGGGGAATACTGTCATGACACTCGCAGGGTTAATTTTATATGACCTCCTTTTGGTTTGGGGAGGGCTATATATACCAGCCCCCGTCTGGGGTTCCTTGTCAGTTATACATTCATTCTTGGCTGTGTGTCTGACCCCCTGGTGTGCTTGCATACTGCTTTTTGTGTTTGCCTCGTGTGTATGACCCGGTCCGTTTTCTCGTTCTGTGCATTGCCTTGTGATTCTGATATTACTGTCTCCTCCTTTAGGCTTGTTTACTCTTACTCCGCACCTGTGTGCCCCGTTTGTACTGTACCACTATCTCTGGCTTCCTGACCTTTGGCTACATCCTGACCACTCTTTACGTCTCACCCTTCTGCATCTCTTTGACCTCCTGGCTTGACTTCGGCACCTTCTGACTGCTCCACGGCATCGCCGGTCACGGCTACTACTCAGTGCCTGGCCCCGCCTCCGGCCACTCTCCCGCGTGGTCACGTGCTTCAGGTTCTGCACTCAGGCCAGTAAGCTCACCGCAGCTCTACACTCACTCCCCCTGACCGCTTAGTTTCTGTGTGCAGACTCCTGCTATGAGTCTGCAACGGGGATTGTGATAGATGCCACTTTGGTGGTGTCTGCCCATAAATTATTTTAAATTTGAGGACTCCTGATTGGATCTCCATCTTCTGGGTTGCTTGGTGAAAGACGTTTTGGTCTCTATTATAATATTTCTACTCTTGTGAAATTGATGTCACTTTGGTGGTGTCAGGCCCTAATTTTTTGAAATGTGCACACTCCCATTTGTGTATCCATCTGCTAGGTTGGCTGTAGTGGAAGAGATGTCGCTCCCCATTATACTATTTCTACTCTGGTGAAATTGATGCCACGTTGTTGATGTCATGCACTAATTTTTGGAAATGTGAACACTCCTGGTTGGCTGTCATGGAAGAGATGTCGCTCACTATGATACTATTTCTACTGTGGTGAAATTAATTCCACTTTATTGGTGTTTGCCACTAATTTTTGGAAATGTGTACTCTCCTGGTTGGGTGTCCATCTGCTGGGTTGGCTGTAGTGGAAGATGTGTCGGTCACTATTATACTATTTCAACTGTGGTGAAATTGATGCCACTTTGTTGGTGTCTGCCACTAATTGTTTGAAATGTGAACACTGCCTATTGTGTCTCTCCATCTGCTGGGTTGGCAGCAGTGTAAGAAGTGTCGCTCCCTATTATGCTATTTCTACTGTGTTAAAATTGATGCCACTTTTTTGGTGTCTGCCACTAATTTTTTGAAATGTATACAGTCCTGGTTGGGTCTCCTTCATGTGTGTTGCCTGTTGCAATAGGCCTCCGAGGATGGCAGGGCTCCACTTCCTTTGAGTCAACTACCCATGTTACTATTTTTAGATTTTTCTGCCAATAGTAGTCTACAAAACTGATATTTATGCCATCTGAGTGTGGCTGAGCAGGAAAGCAGGTTTAGCTGTTGCATGTGGTATCAGGGCTCCCAGCACAGCAGGCCTAAACCGATCCCTGACCCACTTTGTTTTACTTTGATGTTCAATTCAAAGCTATAAATGCTGGCCCAGACCCTGATATCTCATGCATGGCTGATTGCTGCTGTGCCATTCTAAAATTTGCACTGTGGGTGAATTGAGGCCACTTTCCTGGTGTCTGGCCCTCATTTGATGTGTTTTGGCAGCTTTTGGGCTCGTTCGAAGGTGTTGTGAATGCATTTGTTTTTTCCTCCCATTGACTTCAATGGCATTTGGCTATGTTCAGCAAATTTTCGACTAATTAGTCGGCGAATATTGCAAATTTGGCGATCATAATCCAAACCGAACATTGAAATATTCTCTCATCTCTACTACTGATGGTGAGACATGTCCTTTCTTGAAGGTACACAAAATTGAAACAGCTCCCAAAATAGGCCTACTTTTTTGAAAGGTGACAGTTTTGAAACGGGTGACAGTTTTTGGACAGCTTGATAAAAAAGCCTTTATAATTGCTTAATCATTTGTGATTAGCAAACTTGTTGTACATCCAAAAAAAAGTAAAATTTTTTTACACCTGGTTATGAAGTCATTACTTCTACACTTTCAAAACATTACTCCTTTTTCTTTTCCCTAATTTTTGGGCAGATTATGAAAAAGTGTTTTAGACACTTTTTAACCTCACTTAACCCATTCAATACACATGATACATATTCAAGTCATATGTCGTGTCTCTGCCTTTGATGCAGGCTCATATGCCAAGCCTGCATTTAACACATGCCGTCAGGGGGATGCTTTATTCCACGCTCCTATTGGCATGCCCGTGACTCAATCATGGGGCTCTGATCATGTCATGTGTGCATCGCCACGAAGATCGTCGCGGTTGCACATTCTGACTTCTCACAGCTGAGTAGCTGTTTCTTTGTGTTTGGCAGTTAGGGAGTTAATTCTGTCTGTGCTCGGTTCTGGGACTGGGTGCAGTTTCTCCCGGCTGCAATTGATTATTTGTTGATTGGTTTCCTTTAAATCCCTGGTTGTCTGCTTTGGGAGTTGCCAGTGAAATCTCACATGCAGATCACAGATAGGATTGAATCTGTATAGACTCAGTTTGAGAGCTCCTTAGTTTATTAAGCTCACATTGTTTAGAGTTTTATATCCCAGACCATTTTATGTTCCTTCGGTGTTTGAGTGTGTATGCAAGTCTGTGTTTGCGTTCTCTCCTGTCTGTCTTATATGTCTATACTGTGTATTTAGTTGATATCAGCCCATATCCCTTTGGTGGTAATCAGGATCCTTCTTAGGACTGGATTACAGGGTTCAGGGTTTGATAGGAGACAGGGTTAGGCTGGAGACTTGGACCTCTGAACCATTATCAGTACCTCCAAGGTGAGGGATTAGTTAGGACCCCAGTTTAGGGTCAGGTTAGACCCCGGTCCTGCTCTTTCCTGTGACAGCGTTACAAGTCCTCAAGATTAACCCAGAGTTCAACGGATACCGTGTCAGGTAAATCTATTCTATACTTTCATGTTGATGTTGCTAAACTATATGTTGTTTAGAGTGTTGTCCCTGTAAGAATAGTTTACTGACATTGTATACATATCATTAGACAGCGTGACAGATCAGTTGCCATAACAACTGGGGGTCTGCTGAAGATTATGATACTCTTCTGAAAGCCAACGTTTACCTGTTGTTCATAGGAGATCATGATTTTCACAATACATAACAGTGTAGATGCACTGCTATGCATATCATGAGTAATCAGTCCCAAGGGGACTATTAATTACAATAAAAAGTAAATAAAAGTTTTTAAAAACATGAAAACAAAAAAAGACACAAGTTCAAATCATCCACTTTTTGCCCCTTTAAAAATAAAGCAATGCAACAAAAATAAAAAATACAAATATTTGGAATCACTACATTCGTAATACTGCATTTTATCAAAATATAAATGTATCTAATTGGTGAATCGGCGAACAACGTAACAAAAAAAAAATCAAAATACCAAAGTGGTGATTTATCAATTATTTTTTGTAATTTTTTTTATGTGCAAAAACGTTGAATGTTTCATTGGAATGATTTAGTAATTAATTTTAAACAATATTTTCAAGGTCAAATTTTCAACTCTTGCCAAAAAGAACATCAAAAATACTAGGTATTGTAAGGCGGCTACTGGACACATAGTTGATGACAGGTACGTATAACAGAGATGGTTTTCATCTGTGATGTAATCCTGGAGTATTGCTCTAGTGCACATAGCACTAATAGGATTGTTTGACGCATCTGGGCCAGGTTGTATGGGCAGCCTGAGAGATGGGAGGGTCTGGCTGCCCACATTCCCCCCTCTTGGTGTGGTTAGCATATTGAGATTGAGTCTTTTATTTGACACATAGTCTGGGCGTAGAGGGAGAAGGCCTGCTGTGTGGTATATTCAGACTGAGCTGTACACAGGATGCTAACCAGCCTATGTCACCATGACTGTTCCTCAAGAGACATTGTCAAAAGAACTATTTTCTTTATTTTGCCTGCAGTGAAGGCTGTTTATCTATTCCTGGCTGGATTATGAAGCAGCAATAAACTGTTAGGGTCTGCGGAACGCACCTAATAGATATAGTAGAGAGGTGCGTTCGCAGCCCGGGGTCCACCGTGCAGGCAAAGCCCGCTGCTAGTAAGATGGCGAAAGTAGTGAACTCTGTTATCCCGCAGAGTCGCTAAAATAAATGCCGTAGCGCGCTGTGGCAGTAAGTGCAACTCAGATAATCCCCAGAGCCGCTAACGGGAATGCCACAGCGCTATATG
>VIAB01008515.1:6503-26635 GCA_009801035.1 Oophaga pumilio
GGGAACACTCGCTTGGCTGCGATATTCAGGCACACAGGAACGATATTCCTCTTAAAACAGTCTATGTGATTTATTTTCTTTATAAACCATTGTAACAGGTACACAAGGCAAACAGTCTTACATCAGACAGATGAAACCTTTATGTCCATAGTAGAGCTCCGCTCTCTCAGGCCTGTGGGCACACAGGCTGTGCCATGTCCAGCATGTATGCTCTATAGCCTCAATACAGTCTCTCACTGACCCCGGTCAGCATAACACGGATTCGAGTCCGTTACCTGTTGGTGTCAACCACACAGGTTCCCGGATGCCTCTTATCCTCAGAGGTATCCCATAAACAGTTCTCACTGACCCTGGTCAGTATCACTCACGGTTGGCAGACCGTCCTCTCCGGAGATATCTCACAGACCTCCTTCCTCTGGCTCAGACTAGCCAGCACTGCACACAGACCATTCTGTAGTGTCCAACCTGGACACATGGAAATCTGTCCACACAGACAGATTCCCAAGCACTCTCCCATGTGCTCAACACACCTCCATTGCATAGCTTGCAACCTAATCCGCAGGTGAGGTATGGATAACATGGGCTTGTCACATGGTCATGTCCTAGAATCATAAACCTCACTGCAGGTCCTCCAACTCACAAGCACAATTGGGCGGTGTATGTGTGGTTAGTCAGTCCTGCCCAGCTCTTCGACTAACCCTGTAAGCCTCCCTAGTAACGTAAACAAAACTCTTGTGGAGTACAAGTCCCAGAACAACACTACTTGGCTTACAGCACAGAGGACTTCTGCGACACATACCGGCCATTAACAACAATGTCAGGCACAGTTCCACCATTACAACCACGCCTCCAGGTACATCCCGAGAGCACATACAGTGCCCCTTAGCTGCAGCATAGGTCACTGCATCACATACCCCACCTCTGTTCAAACTTGTGGGGTTGAACATTTGTCACACACCAGGGGCCTTGAGACCGGGCAATCATGTCACCTTGCCTTCCAAGTCGAGAGGACCATCTCAGTTGGGTTTGGGCGTCATTCAGCAAAACACCTTTGTTAAGCCTCCTCTGCCCCCAGTGGTCAGTATGTCAGCCTTGGGCTTCAGCCCTTGAGTCACCATCTGTCTGTGTCACCAGACCTTCTAGTCAACCCACTTTCCAAGTGTGCCCCTTCACGTGACCTTTCTTTCCATGGCAACCTCCCACGGTTGTTGCGATCATGAGTTCACCATCCAGTCGAGCCTACAGGCTGATCTGAGTCTGACTCTTTGTCATTCCGTTTGCTACAGGGTCTCCCGCTTAGGTCACTCAGCCCTGAGCTAACTGAAGCATCACTGCTTCTTCCTCTTCCATCAGGCCACCTTCTGTTCTGTTATCTCTCTGCTTGCCATTTCTCCCATGATCTTCATTGCCCGGAGAGCAGTCCTTCCATTTGTCCCTATGTCCTCTATTAGCTCCAGCTTGAGGACTTTCAGTCTTAAGCGAACTCCTTCGCCTCTTTATACCGCGAGTTGAAGGTGGCGGCCATCTTCTTCCCATTTCCTACAGCTCTCGGTCGATCTGCTCCCTCTCAAGTCTTAGCAGCTCTACCTCTTTTAGGTACGCCACTCGATACTCCAGGAGCATCCGGATATTCCCAAGGCTCTCCATGGATCTGACAATGAGGAATTGAACCATCCCATCTTCACCCCCGACCTGGGCTTCATCATCAGCCGGAATCCTCACTCTCGTCACACAGGATCTATTCACGAGTTCTTGCATCACCTTTCCACGTCTCCCAATGACTCTTCTCACCAAATTTCTGGGAACTTGAACTATGTCTTCCATCAAGCCCAGCCAACTTTGAGCTTTTCTTGCATGGTACAGATGTCAAGCGGCTTCCTTATTCCTCACCAGGATCATCTGTTTCGTGTGGAGCCATTGTAGATGCATATCCCTCATGATAGCCACCCGCTTCATTGTGACTTCCCTAGTCGACAGTATCACCAACTGCTGAGTCTCGGGCACCCAGTGCACACTGCACGCTTCTACTGCCTTTTTAAAGGCTTCATGCACACCCTCACTGATACATGCTTCTCGCACGTCTTCAGGTACCTCTATCACGCACTAGAAGAGCGAGGTCTCACTCTCTTCATGGACGTACAGCTCCTGCTTTGCTTTGGACCTTTCCATCACGACATCTGCCACGACCGGGTGACTGTCTGGTTCAGCTCTTAGTGCAGACTCTCCCTGAGATTTACACTCGTCAAGACGCCTCGCCAAGATGGGCATTTGTAGCTCCGCCTTATTACCACTCGGGCATTGCCGCTGTTAATCTGCAACCACCAACTTCTCTTGCAGAAGACCTCTTATTGCTTCTCTGAGCACATCTATATCCTCCAATATTGCCTTGTTCTCGGTTTGACATGTTAACAGGTGACCTCTGAGCTCAGAGACTTCCTTCTCCAGCTCATTCACTGTGTGCTCAGCCGCTTGTCTCTGGACCCTTTCTCATTACTGTCTCTTTAAGTAGCTCTATTTCGTGATCCTGTTGTCTTTTGGCCAGCACGTGTCACACCATCACTTCTTTAATTACATTTTCAGAGGGGCCAGCTTACCCACCCACACTCTGCCGCTCCAGAGTTTGACCTGTTCCTTCCTCAACAGGTTCCACTTTCTCTTGGGTCTTCCATCCACCATCCTTGACCACCTCTAGGATCTCTGCTGGACTCTCTGAAGAACCACTGTTCACTCTCCCAGATTCCAGAGCCGCGTTTTTCTCAGATTTCTGTTCTTTGTTGCAGCAGGTCAATTCCAGTTGCGACTTGACTGCCGAGAGCTCAGACTCCAGGCGACGCACCTGATTCCACTGTGCAGAGTTGGCGGCTTCCTCACTCAACACCTTCAACTTCTCATTCACCAGTTGTTGACAGACCTCTTTATCGAGGACATTAACTTTGTTGGCACCTGTCCCTGTCTCTTCTTCATCTATCTTCTCAAATGGTGCAATTTGTTTAGCCCCTTTTCACCCTTTACGTTTCCGGTGACGGGAGGAAGACTTGCTCTTTGTACCCGAGACAGCCTGACTGCACTCTTTTCCGCTTTAGTCACTGTCTGAATGGGAGTCACCACCACCCGCTCGTTCATCCTGGAACCAGCGGTACCCCTTTCTAACAGTGTCGGACCTTTTTCCTGGAGCTTCCGCATCTTCAACGGTCACCTCTTTGGTCACCTCTGCCAAGTCCCAGAGTTGGTCAGACCCACACTTCAGTCCGGTCATACGTTCTGGTATGGCTACCACCGTCATCCTGACTACACTTTGTGGAGCACTGTCGTACCCTGTGTCAATGCTTCTGTCAGCATAACATTGTACTCATCCCTAGTGGTTGCTACTGGCAATAACACGCCACAGTCACCCCCAGAGTCTGTGTCACACCCCACAGTATGGTGAACCCTCAAGTTGCTCTCTATATGGGTGTCAGCTCCATTCTTTTTAACTACCACATCATTATCAGTCACACTGTGGTACCCTTCAGGTGACGTCAGGTCAGTAAGTTGGGCAGATGCACCCTTTCCTCCTGTCACTCCTACGTCTGACCCGTCAGTTTCGGGAGGTATTACCGCCTTAAGGTATGCAACTCCATCAGCCAAAAGACCTCCACCCTCCTGCTGTAAAGGAGCTCCCCTCTCCCACAAGTCTGAGAACAGCTTAGAGTCCCGGTCTATAACCACTGGACAAGACAAATTCGGGACTATAGCAACATACTGTCCTGCCATGTCCCAGTCTGTCTCAAGGATTAACCTGGCCACTGGATAATCCTTAGTGCCCCCATGGATGCAGGTGACCCCGATCTTCTTTTTGGGCACTATCCATCCCTTGGGTGCAACCCTCACCGGAGTCACCGGACTCCCAGAATCGACCGGACCGTCCACATCTTCTTGATTTAACTGTAGGGCACACCCCCATAGCATCTTACCGGGTGGGTAGTTCACAAGGCAGACTAGACAAACATAGGACAATGGCCCCTGGCAACAGTTCAATGGCGCATTCACTGCCACCTCTTTTGAAAGCTTTGCCCCTTTTTGGGCCACTATCCCCTTTTGGGACTCCACCCCTTTTTGGGCCACCGCCCCTGTTTGGGTGACTGCCCCCTTTTGGGACTCTACCCCTTTTTGGGCTAACATCCCTCCTTGAGGTTCCTGCCATGGACTCCCCATGTCCCTCTACAGGCCCTTCAATGCTGCTGCAGAACCTCTTGCTGCAAGGCTCCGCACCGGCTCTGTACGGCTCCATAAACCTCCAGACAGCTCTGCGTTGAGTATTTTGACCACCTTTGTATCCCCGCTGAGTTACCGCCAGACGCTTTCAGTCATCGTGGCCCCGCTGAGCCACAGCAAGCTGACTTGAGATAAAGAAAAAATAAACAATTCCAGGAGCCCCTGCTCCATATGCTGACTCCTGTCAGTTCTCCCAGGGAAGCTTCCGAACTGGGATCACGATCCCAGACAATGCCTTGCTCACCAGGCCACCTGACAGTTTCAAATCCTCAGACGACTGTAGCTCCCCCAATGCAGTGCAGTCACAGATTCTGCATACACGGCCTCTCCATGTGCTCTTCAGGGCATCCGTCCCCCCTTGGGACCGTCCAACATACAGACCTCCAGGTCCAGGGCCTCACCATGTGCTCTTCAGGGATCCGATCTTACTCCCAGGACCTCCCAACACACAGGCCATTCAGGACCTTACACTCTGTACACGTGCTTCCTGGACCGTTGCCTGCAGTCTAGCACCATATGTAGTGCAGCGCTCACTGCACGGGTTCGGGGAACACTCACTTGGCTGCGATATTCAGGCACACAGGAATGATCTTTCTCTTAAAAACAGTCTATGTGGTTTATTTTCTTCATAAACCATTGTAACAGGTACACAAGGCAAACGGATCAACACTTTATGTCCATAGTAGAGCTCCGCTCTGTCAGGCCTGTGGGAACACGGGCTGTGCCATGTCCAGCACATAGGCTCTATAGCCTCAACACAGTCTCTCACTGACCCCGGTCAGCATAACATGGATTCGGGTCCGTTACGTGTTGTGTTGGCCACACAGGTTCCCAGATGCTTCTTATCCTCAGAGGTATCCCATAAACAGTTCTCACTGACCCCAGTCAGTATCACTCACAGTTGGCAGACCATCCACTCCAGAGATATCTCACAGACCTTCCTCTTGCTCAGACTAGCCTGCATTGCACACAGACCATTCTGTCGTGTCCAGCCTGGACACATGTAAATCTGTCCACACTGACAGATTCCCAACCACTTTCCCATGTGTTCAACACACCTCCATTACATAGCTTGTAACCCAACCCACAGGTGAGGTATGGATCACATGTTGGGCTGGTCACATGGTCATGACCTCATTGCAGGTCCTCCAACTCACAACCACAAGTGGGTGGTGTAAGTGTCGTTAGTCAGTCCCGCCCAGCTCTCCGACTAACCCTGTAAGCCTCCCTAGTAATGTAAACAAAACTCTTGTGGACTACAAGTTCCAGAACAACACTACTTGGATTACAGCGCAGAGGACTTCTGCGACACATACCGGCCATTCACAACAATGCCGGGCACTGTTCCACCATCACAACCACGCCTCCAGGTACATCCCGAGGAGCATGGGTCACTGCATCACTATATATATATACAAATACATATATACATATATTTTTTCCATATTTTTGTGTTAGGATTACACTCACATTGCTGGCTTTGTCATGTGATGGGTGCAGGCTCTTATTCACAGGCTGTAAAGTTTGTGCCATTGATTCAAACCTAAGTTATGAATAAGAACTGCATACTGTAGCTTTGAATGAGTCAACCTTATCTGATGCCTTCTTGGGACTTAAAACCTGTAAGATAAGGCTCTATTTGATTGTGACTAGTCAGTTGGCCTTATCTATGTATTTTCCTTAATTGTACTAAACTTATCACTTTCTTACCTGATCTTCTGCACTCTTATCTCCCTTGCTCTTGTTAAATGATTTGTAACATAAATTTACAATATTCTCGCATGTAATAACAATACAATTTATCACCTTAAGGGTATGCCACACTAAACAATATCGCTAACGGGATCGCTAAAAAACGTCACTATTTAGCGATCCCGTTAGCGATGTTGCTGTGTGTGGCAGCTTCCGGCGACGAGCTTCCTGCTGGGATCTCGCTCGTCGCCGGAAACGATCCGGACCCTATTTTCGTCGCTGGCGCCCCGCTGGGTAAGTATGTATCGCTAAGTGTGGCACCTTTTCTTAGCGATTTAGCGGTACTTTTGTACCGCTAAATCGCTAAGAAGATCGCTAACGGCGATAGCGTCGTTAACTATATCGCTAAATGTGGCACACATTTAGCGATATTAAAACGATCCCGCTAGCGATCTCATTAGTATGCGACGCTAACGAGATCGTTAGCGGGAGCGTTTAGTGTGGCAGTACCTTTACTCTGACAAGAGGCATCAGTTCCAGTGTCACTGTGTAATTTGTACCATTGTATATCACATGATTTAAAGTCTATGCATTAAAGAATACTTTGCAAAAAAAAAAGTAAGAGCTCCAAAAATTGGCAACAAATGATTTAAGAATTGAGAAAGGGAATACGAAAATTCTCTGACTGCCTGTAAAACAGTGTGATTGGAATTAAAAGGGAAGCCTTTCTGAGTGGGACATATAGTAAGTTAAAGGTTTTAAGTGATTTACCACTAATAGCAACTGAGAAAATGCCAATATTAGCATAAACGGACTAATTCCTGTTTCAGCAGATTAGAATACCAGAGACTTCTAATTTCAAGGAGGAGTTTAGTTATTCCACTATTATTATGGCCCGCTATTTTTGGTGGGTGTTTTGAATTATTTTGCCATTAAGGAAATCAACAAGAAATCTGATGTTCTGCTTAGGCAACGTAGCCAATCAGGATTTGATTTCAATGCTTTTGGTTTTAGCTTTATGTTGTAGTAATTTTTTCAATTAATCTTTTACATTTGCACACTCACATGTGACATATTTGTACAATAGAGCTTTGCCTGTAGCATCATGCAGCTGTGTAATACACTATATTTAATAGAAAAATATTTAGACTTGAGAGTCCTCAGTGGTTGATACCTTTTAATGGCTAACTGAAAAGATGGTAACAAATTGCAAGCTTTCGAGACTACTCAGGTCTCTTCATCAGGCAAAGACTAATAAAACATCTGAAGAATCACATATTTATACACAAGAGAACACAGGAATAATGCAATAGGTAAGACAAGTGACGTGAAGCAGAACTGTCATTAAGGCAGAGGGATGAACATAAATATTGGAACAGTTCATAGATAAGGAGTGAAAGTTTTATTACCCTCTGATTGGAGTCTGCTATTGTGTTTTGATGCCCCTAGAAGGTCAGAGAAGCAGATTCCTTAATTGATGTACACAGACATGAATCCGTGTGATATATTCATTCCAGCACTAAGAGTGTCAAAGGTCATCATAAGTTTATATTCCCAAACCTTTCTATCTTTCTCAGATTTGAAGTTAGATTTTAATACAAGTAATTCCATATCCATCATGCTATGACCGGGCATACAAAAGTGTTTTGCCACAGGTAAATCCATTCTTTTTTCTCTTATTGTGTGGCGATGAGAATTCATCCTTTTTCTCAGTTTTTAATAATATTAATATTTAATATGCATACACAAACCTTCATAAATTGAAGATGATTATATGAAGCTCCATACCTCAGTTTCTGAATGTTGTTGGTAGTGCAAAATCAATGTGCACAATTCACAATAGCAATGTGCTGAGGATCCAACGCTACTCAAGACCCCAAAGCATAATAATAGTAAGATGTAAAACATAAAAATTATATTTATACTCCCCTTTCCACTCATCTCTCCTGCCCCTCAGTTCCTCACTTTCGCTCGTCTGGTCTTTGCCACATCTTCTTATCACCTCTGCGAGCGCTGAAATTTCTTTTCCTCTCATGCTAGGCCAGGACTTCCAGTTCTGATGAGGCATGAGAGGATTCTGTGCAAGTATGCAAAAGGTCACCGTCATGACGTCACGACATGGGGTATGACCTTGTGCATGCATGTCCAGAACCAGATGTGACAATGAGGAAAATCTGTCCACTTGTGTGGGGGTGACCTATTCGTAATTATGCCAGACATACTATTCCTTTGTTCAGTAAGTTAAGGGACATGAATCATTTTTTCATATGATATTGTCTGGTGCCCCTTTTTGCATGCTAATTTGTGGAATGTCTGCTGATTTCGAATAGCAGTGGTGTACTAGCCAGCATCATTTGGAGGACAATTATGCAGTCTAATTGAAATAGCAAACAATGAGGGAACAGCCATGATGTTCTCTCCCCAATCCTGTGGGACACAATGCGCTGAAATGGAAGCTGAGGGATATAAAAAGGGACCTGCTCATTTCACCAGTGTGATTCTGCGGGACTTCAGCATATGGGCCATGGTTCCAGCTGGTGGACTACAGAACTGCTTCACTGCCCAACACTGAGCCCACAAATTCATTTTAATAACTCAGGTTGGAACAGTCCAGTCACCTGGCCACATACCCGACTGTTCTCGGTCAGCTTCCTAAGCTTGTCGCTACCTCCTCTCAGTGGGTGCCTATCAAAAGCAGGGTGGTGCTGATTGAGGTAGTTGGCCCTGGATGCCCTTAAGTCTCGGAGGTTCTAATCCCTGACTAGCCAGCAGAAGTGTGAGACTCTGTCACTTTCACCATTTTCTGTACTTCCTGGGAATGTAATATATGCTGTTAACTGTTTGTGACAAAATAAAATCTTACCTGAGTATGGTACCCTCACCCTGTATTGTCTGAGTAGTGTTCTGCCCACAGGGAATTAGTACGGGCATTTAGTGGAATGACTCCCAGCCCGAGCGGTCTGTCTACGACAGACAGGTCAGAGGACAAGAGCACCAATTGACCCTTGTGCCTCCACACCGGTCCTCATCAAAGCTAGAAGTCCTGGACTAGTGGGAAGACCGGGATTTTCAGCACTTGCAGCGGCGATCACAAAATTTGACAATGACTGAATGGGTGATGGTGAGGAGCAAAGGGTCCAGGGACGTGAGTGGTACAATTAGTGTATCTTTTAACCTTTGATCGACCTTTACGGTTCAGACAAATGGCAGACACTGGCCTCACGGAAGTGAGTTACAAAACAATCCTCAATTGTCAAATGTGGATTGTTGTAAAATTTGAGTAGAATTCAGAATATATTCACTTGTAAATACTGGCAGATATATAGCTCCCTGAAAATATTATTACCCCTTGCAAATATTTTTACCACATAATACCCCCTTGTAAACATTTGTATCACATAGTGCCCCATTAACAATATGCTACCATCTAATGATCCCCTAAAAACAATAGTGCAACCTAATGTCTCTGAAAATAATATTGAAAGATATATTGCCCCCTGAAAGCATTAATGGCCGATATAGTACCCCTAACATTTGTGCCACACTTACTGCCTATCATGCTTATTCTGCAGACTATGACAACAAATGATCCTCACTAACCTCTTTCTGCACTGTCTTCTAGCAATACAGGTCAGTCCATGCACCCCTTGCCTTGCTATCATGCTCAATTGTTTCCGCTTCCTAAAGGAAGGGGCTCCCAATACAGGGAAGTGGAACTGAGTCGGTACAAAACAGTTCTGTGAGCAAAGAGTTGTTTTAATAGTTGATTCAATGAAACCAGCAAAAAATAGCTGAACCACAACCTTACCTATGTATCTCATTAGACAAAACTGATCACCACCTTTGGGCAATTCCTCAAAGCTTTTTAGTCAGATTTCTGTAGAAAAAAGCTTTTGAAAATTTGCCATTTTTTGAACAACGAGAGGTTGCACAGAAAAACGCGACTACTGTCATTTTCTCACCCCAGCTGCAACAAAGTGGGTGGAGCTGGGACTGGGGCGTGGCAATTCCTGCTTGTTAAATTCATGACAAGTGGCGGTACTCATTACACCACAAATTTTACTCCAGCAGAGGCTGGAGTAAAAATAGTGGCGAGGCGCATACAGCCACACACGACACTTTGCGCCTTGCCTGGCGCCTGTCTTGATGAATCGGCCCCATAGTTTACATAGCAGTAATGCAGTTCAAATTTCATATATTCGATGGTCACTTATAGCTTAGTACAGTCAGTGTACTGCTGCTTTTATTTATATGGTTCTCCATAATTACAGACAACAAACAATCCCTTAATAGTCTGATCCTACAATTATACTTCCTTCGACGTGTCCCCTACAATTTGCTCACCTATGGTACATTTTATCAGATGATAGTGAAACCTCCTTTGTTTACTCCACCTGACTGGTTCTTGTTAATTTCTTATCTACCTTTTGTTTTTTATTTTGAAAAGTTTGATTTATCGTATAAATTACAGTTTCCTCAGGTCATAAACTCACCCTACTCTTCTGAGGAACCTCTTCTCATTTGTCTTGTAATTAATTTACTGACATTGCTGAAATTGACAATGCTCCAGATTCCGGTACATTGAGCTTCTTAAATATAAAAAGGGGATTATTTAAAATCTAGTGGATGTTTAGTTATATCCTACATGGTTTTATTTCTTAAGAAAAGCAATCTCAATTCCGTGATGGTAATAAATATCCAGAAGTCACTACAGCTACACGTGCTGCTGTGGCCAAAAATAGGACATACCACCAATATAATTATTTTTCTATGGGCAGTGTAGATTTACTGTACATGTATAATTTCCACTAGAAAGATCATAGAGGACTTACTTTATTTACAGCCTTATATATAAGTAGTAATCTTGGAGCTATATTTTGATGAACATTTAAATATATGGGCCAGTCACATCTGCAAATTACGGAGGTGACAGCGTAGATGCTCAACTATGTGTGCTCGTCCTCATCACTATGAGCCAATGAAACTTGCATTGACTTGCTAGTGCATGATGGGATTGATGATGCATGATGGCATGACTGGTCCATGTGTAAAATCGCTCACCTGCACTACCACATTGCCTTACATTGGTCAGTGATGTTGTGTACACTGATTGAAAAAAATAAAATTGCATGACCAACCAATTACACATTTATCTTGGGAAAAAAAAGTCTATACTGCTCATACTTAACTACTAATACCTTAACTATACAGTAATAGAGAGCCTTGCACTAAGATGTACCATATATGTTTGGCTATCGTGGATTAAAGGCATTGTTCACTACTCGGACAACACCCTTCTCAATCATAATAACAGCTATACTCCTCTCCAGTGCCGCTGCATCCATTATGGCAGTGTGGCACTGGTTGACCCAAGGATGGCATGACATTGTTATGTTACGCGAGCCATGCAACCAATCAGTGGCCACATCACTCTCCACTTCTTTTGACAAAATTGACACCTGGAGGAAGGGGTAGTTAAGCGGCTGCTGATTGGGCACATAACAATGTCACAAGAGCCTTGGGAGATCCAATGCCGGTGAAATGGTGAGTATAGCCGCTATATTTTGTAAGGAGTGAACATGGTGATTGACAAGGGGTTATCTGAATAATGGATGACCCTTTTAATATTATAGAAAGTTCAGACTGTACCTGTAATCACACATAGGTTCTTTCACTACAAATGTAAGGAGGAGGTTCTGTGTTTTGCAGGGCTGGCATCACCACCCGGGCAGGTGCCAGGGCCCTGAGCAAGCCCCCCAGCCCACTTACCGTTGGGGACACCGACTTGCTATGGGGCTCATGAGCTGAAGGGCATGGTGCCAGTGCTTACACCAGGTCCCCTCGATGCTTTAAACTGTTTGAAATACTTACCTCTCCTCGTTTCCTGGTGGCTGTAGCTCCAGTCTTTTCTGCGTATTATGACTCTTTGATGTCTCAGGGCAGAGGGCGCAATGATGTCACTATAGCACGCCCTCTGTGCTGAGCAGTGCAGAGAGACAGAATAGGCTGAAGACAGTGGAGTACAGAACAGTGTACAGAGAAAGCTGTCAGTCAGTGGTGTGGGCTTGGTTATACAGAGCTCAGCATGTAGAGAACTGCTAGAACTGCAACAGAGGAAACAGTGATTTTTTCAAAATTGCAGCAACCATCAAAGTAAGTGATACAGGTGCTTCTCACAAAATTAGGTATCATCAAAAAGTTAATTTATTTCAGTTCTTCAATACAAAAAGTGAAACTCATATATTATATAGAGTCATTACAGACAGAGTGATCCATTTCACGTGTTTATTTCTGTTAATGTTGATGATTATGGCTTATAGCCAATGAAAACCCAAAAGTCATTATCTCAGTAAATTAGAATACTTTATAACAACAGCTTGAAACATGATTTTAAAATCTGAAATGTTGGACTACGGAAATGTATGTTCAGTAAATGCACTCAATACTTGATTGAGGCTCCTTTCGCATCAATTACTGCATCAATGCAGCGTGGCATGGAGGCGATCAGCTTGTGGCACTGCTGAGTTGTTATGGAAGCCCAGGTTGCTTTGATAGCAGCCTTCAGCCTGTCTGCATTGTTGGGTCTGGTGTCTCTCATCTTTCTTTTGACAATATACCATAGATTCTCTATGGGGTTAAGGTCAGGCGAGTTTGCTGGCCAATCAAGCACAGTGATACTGTTGTTTTTAAACCAGGTATTGGTACTTTTAGCAGCGTGGACAGGTGCCAAGTCCTGCTGGAGAATGAAATTTCCATCTCCAAAAAGCATATCGGCAGAGGGAAGCATGAAGCACTCTAAAATTTCCTGGTAGACTGCTGCTCTGACTTTGGTCTTGATAAAATACAGTTTACCTACACCAGCAGATGACATGGCTCCTTGGCTCCTCAAACCATCACAGATTGTGGAAACTTCACACTAGCAATCAAGCAGCTTGGATTGTGTTCCTCTCCACTCTTTCTCCAGACACTGGGACCTTGATTTCCAAATGAAATGCAAAATTTACTTTCATCTGAAAAAACACCTTGGAGCACTGAGCAAAAGTCCAGTTCGTTATGTCCTTGGCCCAGGTAACACGCTTTTGGTGTTGTCTATTGGTCATGAGTGGCTTGACACAAGGAATGCGACATTTGTAGCCTATGCCCAAGATACGTCTTTCTGTGGTAGCTCTTGAAGCAATGACTCCCAGCAGCAGTCCACTTCTTGTGAATCACCCCAAAATTTTTGAATAATAATTTCTTAATAATCCTTTCAAGGATGCAGTTCTATCGGTTGCTTTTTTCTATCACACTTTTTCCTTCCACTCAACTTTCCATTAATATACTTTTATACAGCACTCTGTGAACAGCCAGCTTCTATAGCAATGACCTTTGGTGGTTTATGCTCCTTGTGGAGTGTGTCAATGACTGCTTTCTGGACATCTGTCAAGTCAGCAGTCTTCCCCATGATTGTGGAGCCTACTGAAACAGACTAAGGGACCTTTTTAAAGCTAGGAAGCCTATGCATGTGTTTTTTGTTAATTATTCTATTTTATTGAGATAATGATTTTTGGGTTTTCATTGACTGTAAGCCATATTCATCAACATTAATAGAAATAAACACTTGAAATAGATCACTCTGTTTGTAATGGCTTTATATAATATATGAGTTTCACTTTTTGTATTGAAGAACTGAAATAAATTAACTTCTTGATGATATTCTAATTTTGTGAGAAGCACCTGTACATTGTTGGGATCAGGGTCTCTGCCCCATACATCATGCTGCTCCCGGATGGGGATGCAAAAACCCTTGTGGATTCACTTTAATGTTTGCCCAAAATAGAGGGAGTACTTCCTTACATCACACCATGCTCTTGACCTTTTCAGGAGATCATAACACCTGGTAGATCAATTTTGCTTATATTAGTTTGCAACAAATTGAACAACCAATGAATCAGCCAGACAACAAGGTGTTGGGAATGTTATAATAAAGTACTGACATGCACCAGACCCCTTTTCTTGCATTACCATTTTACTTTTTAATTCCTTCCACTGTGAAAACAAACTTACTCTATACATATAAAAAATACAAAAAAGTTTAGTGTCTGCTCACCTCCTCTGTAGCGCGCGGATCCTGCTGTGCGGCAAGTTTTCAGAACTTTAGAAAAAATAAGTCCAGCGCTGTAAGTCCATGAAATCCATTTTCTTTTTATTCCAAAACTTCCAAATATTAAAACAGTTAACTCATTGTCCAGACATTAAAAACATGTGCGTTTCGACGCGAGAGACTGCGTCTTAATCATTGGCAAGGATCTGGTGGCAGACTGAACATTTTGAGCTAGTTCACACTTCAATCCCACCCACCAGACCTGGCTCCTGATAGGGACAGCTGTGCAGAGAAACCTGATAGACCATTAACCCCTTACAGGCTGGGATCTTATATTATACCAGATAGGTATTACTCTATTCATAGTGGTAAATCAGATCCTGTCTAATATTGATGCCGTGCGGGACCCTGGTGTTTAGTTGATAGATCCACCATGTTTCCCGGCTTATCAGTTTTCTTTTTATATCGCCACCTCTGGCTGGAATTTTGACCTTTTCTATACCCGACACCTCAAAAGCGGACACATCCCCCCCATGACTATTAATAAAATGTTTTGAGATTGCTGAACTTTTATTAATTATTTTGCTGGTGGCATCTGAGAGGTGACGTCTTATCCTGATTTTTAATGGTCCTCCTACTCTATACATAGTTTTAAAGTCAAAGGGGTTATCCAGTCTTGGTAAAAAAAAAAAAATAAATAAATAAATGCCAGCCTCTTGGAAACCGAGACCGGGAGCTCCACCGGAGCTGCTGAACTAGATTGCGGGTAAGAGAAAATGAGAGTACAGGGTTTTTTTCACATCTGATTTTTTTCTTGCTTTTTTAAAAAAAAGAATAATCCCTTTGTTATTTCTTTTACCGCTAAGTTGTTTTTCATCTTTATGTGCTGATCAATTTCATAATACTATGTAAAGTAATGGTTTGTTTTACTGACTTTCTGAAGTCAGCATTAGGTTAAAGGGGTATTCCTAATCGATTTATGTTTGGTGGGCAACAAACTCTTGGACCCACACCAATGTTGAGAATGAATGGGCACAATGATGTATCTGGATCTAGTCACTGCATAGCTACAATCACGTTTCCTGCCAGCCAGGGTGTAGCAAACACGACTGTTCATGAAAAAACTGTAAAAAGATATTTTCAGAACTGGTGGAATTTCACTGTAAACCCATCAACAGAGTTTTCATTGCTAGCTAATTCAGAATGGGAAATCATATTTTATTATTGTTTTAAGGAATTAAATAATGTAAGTTAGATGCATTAAGAGCTCCAAATACATCGGCCACAACAATGACAGCCAAGAAAGACCATTCTTTACGGAATAGGAAGGTGTGTTTTAACAAAAGCGCTATGAGTCATTGCCGCATGGTAACAACCCAGACTTTCTGTACTTCATTAATGACAAACATGTGTTTCTGCAGTGGTCGGAGGTGCTATTATTTAGATGAGAATGGCTGAACCAACTAGCTCTTTTTCACATTACCGTCTGTAGCTTCTCTTCTGGGCAGTACTGGCCAGTCTAGACATTCCAGTAATGCGAATTATTTCCATACTTTCACCACTAAAGACCTGTAAAATCCATAAGACTGGGAAATCATACTAGCTGCATTTGTAAACCTTCAGAGTCAGGTACAAAGCCTTCAAACTAACAGCAGAGGGTTGAATCTTTCAGGGACAGTTCAAAGATGGCTGTTTACAGAAGAAGAAGCTTGTAAAAGCCATCAGAACGTTCTAATGATAAATCTCTGCAGGTTGCCTTAGGATCGTACTCTGTTACAATGCACATCTATTGTTTAATTCAGTAAAACCACTGGAAGCTTTTACCAGACAAGAACTATGTCAAGTATGTGGAAATGAGGCATAAATGGTTTCCCAACACTTCAGAAATTTCTAAATCTGTCATAAAACCATTTTGATCTTTAGAGGGAATCTGTCAATAGGATCAACCATAGTAGACTGACATCATGGGCATATAAGTCATCGAAATTTGAATAAAATGACACCTTGATATCTAATATCCGATGTCTTATGCCAGAGAAATCCACATTTTTCTTCATATGTAAATGAGCTGTTAAGATCTCTGGGCTGGATACAGATCTACCTGAGAATCTGTCTCCAGTGGTTATTTTAAATGAAAGTGGAAGTTACCAGGGTAGCTGGACTATAAACCAGGATTACTCAGAGGAGCAGTGGAAATAAATATGAACAAAAACTGTCCATTTTTGAGCTGGTGACAGGTCCTCTTTAAGTAATTTCCAATCTGTTTCATGGTCCATAGTTCCAACTTAGCTAATGTATTGTTACATATGGTTACCGAGAAATCAGCAATGATATGGAAATGCAATGAGGCTGAAGTGCCTTCTGTACCTCTAAATTCCTTCCGAGCTTCTGTCACTCTGGTTCTAATCTCCATCCAACACTACCTCCTCCTTGACTGACCGCTCCTTTGCTTGAAGTCTCACAGCATAAAGATTGACAGCGAATCAGGAGGAGGTGAGGCTGGGTAGGGAATAGTGTCAGAGTGACAGAGGCTTGGGAAGTGCTTCCACAAGGAGAAAGCACTTCAGCCTTATTTGCGTACACATTCAAACACAAATTTCTCAGTAGTGGTGGAACAGACTGGCTAGGTAAAGGTATTGCTGGATTTAGCTTTGAAAGAGTTACATGCGAATAAAAAGTTTTTGGGAGTATAACCTGCTGAGAGATTTATTCTAGTGAAATATGTGAAAAAAAGCATTCTTTAGCCTTAAAATATCCACAGGATATTCCATAAATGTCTGGTGGTTGTGGGTTCCACCACTGAGACCTGCATCTATCTTGAGAAAGAAACCTTCCTTGGACCCCACGCATAATTAAGAGGTGGCTACAAATAGTGTTGGCTAAATGATATAGAAAATTTCAAATGTATGCAATTTTAGGTATAAACATCTACTTTCAGTCTGTAAATGCATCTCCTGATGAAGAAGCGAAACACATGTCGAGGTGCACATGTGGGTCATCCTGCCATGTCCAAATGTAATCACTTTGAAATGGAGCAAAATATGTGATGTTTCAGATTTACTACTAGTTTGAAACATTTGGTGTTGTGATAATGGTTTTGTTATATTTTTTTCTTTTGGGACTTATTAACCCCTTCCTAACCTTGGGATTTTCCATTTTTGCCTTTTGTTTTTGCTCCCCTTCTTACCAGAGGCATAATTTTTTTATTTTTCTGTCAATATAGCCATGTGAACTCTTGTTTTTTGCAGGACGAGTTGTACTTTTGAACAACACCATTGATTTTACCATATAGTGTACTGGAAAATGGCAACAAAATTCCAAGCGTGGTGAAACTGCAAAAAAAGTGCAATTCTGCAATTGTATTTTTTTATTTTTTTACCATGTTTACTAAATGTTAAAACTGACTTGCTATTATGATTCTCCACGTCATTATGAATTCACAAATACCAAACATGTATAGGTTCTTTTTTATTTAAGTGGTGAAAAAATGAAAAAAATCCAAATTGGAATAATTTAGTTTATATCTTAATAGATTGGGTGTTTTTGGATTCAACGATACCAAATATGTGTATATTTTTATTGTTTTATTTTGAATGGGGCAAAAGGTGGGAGATTTGGACACCAGAGATTGACAGCAGCATTTAACATGTCATGGGTGGATCACGATAAATCAACTGTTATGTGCTGGAAAAGATGTGGGCTCAGCAGCAGAGCCCACATGAAATGCCGGGACATGACTAGTGACGTACCTATACATAATAGGTCTTGAAGGGGTTGATTGGTGTACCTAGGGTATCTATACAATATGAACAGGACTAAGTTTAGGGCTTCCTTCAGTGTTTTTAAGGGAATTATTTTGTGTTGTCTTGTGGGGTTTGTCTATTTTGTACATTATTGTATTCTTCATGTCTATATATTATTGTACATATATATTAATAAAGAACATACTATTCTGACTGATTTGTGGGTTATGTATTCTAGCAGTTTTTTAGCCCTATCTTTGAATGGTGTCCATTATAAAGGTACAGAACAGCTACTTTCAGGCTGTAGATACTGTATATGTGCATGTTTCCTAGTTTAGATAGTGATTTTACTTCTCCTTGCAACTATTGTGTTTTTATATCTTCCTATGTAGATAACCTAACAGGAAAATTATGTATGATGTTGGTTATGTGTTTATTATGATTAATGAAAACTTTGGTTTTGCAGAATTATCCTATAAAGCCCTGGGAAAATGTAGTTGATTTGCTTGAAATGAATCCAGTTTTTTGTAAAGTAGATGTAGAAATTTCCCTGAAGTTACTATATCCAACATTCTCCCAAAGTAAAGCATGATTTATAAAATAATGTATCATTTATTCTATGTTAACACCGCTTTATCCCAGCATCATTAGAAGCCAGGGAAATGAATAATGCAGTTCCGTTAAGAGACAATTACGTTGTGAGCTGACTGAGCCATTTAGGTGGGATAAATAATTGATTCCACTTTTTGAAGATTATTTGTTTGCACTTGACCGAACTTGATGTGCATAAAAGTAGATCAAAGCAATGTACACAGAAATGTTTGCAAATGGCTGTTGTGCTAAGAGCATTGGTTTATTATAACACCCTGAACTGTCAATGAACAGGCATCTTTTTTATTTATATTCAAGGACATCTACAGCCATTTAAATGAACATCTTGATACTTTACTTTTTGTCAATTTTATATTCTCAGCTCATAAGAATAAAAGTTGGTGTGAAGACAGACTTTTACACATTTTCTGATATATCGAAAAGATGTGTTTTAAAATGTCATCTATTTTCCTCAAGTGGAACCTGAATTTTTTAAGTGGGTTCATGACATTTATATGGAAGCTGGTTGGTTGTCTAGAAGTCAGACATAGTGCAAGTCACTTGACTCAGGTTTTGTCCCATAGACAGCATCACATGTTGATTTTTTGGAATATGACCACTGGGACTCCAACTAATCACAAGAGCGAGGTTCCAAAACCTCTATGTAAATGACTCAATGTTGAATATGTACAACCACTTCTTTATTCATTGCTCCTTAAGTGTCTATTGATTTTGTCAGACATACTCACTAAAGCCTCATTCACATATACGGCAACTTTTGGCATTCTGTTTTCTACGTCATTGGGGGTTTCAGTAGTTGGAATCCCTGTGACCATATGTTTATCTGTAGATAGGTGACACAAATTGTTTATGGGATAACCCTTTTTATCATGGTGTTTTCATTGATGTGCTGATCTGTTTGCTCAGTATCTCTACATGACAGGCCAACCAAGAATGAGGATGGACAATAAAAAATACTAAAAACGTCCATTGAATCTCAGAAAAATGATCTGTCAAGTCATTTCATATAAATGTTTAATAGAAGTTTCCTAAATAATGGTATTCAAATGAGTAGAAATCACATTCTGCATAAAGTTTATTCTTTGCTGGCCTTCTTCTGCTAACATTTTCTTATAGAATTATGACTCTGTGTCCAAGTCTTGGTTTTAGCAATGTAAAGTAGATGATAAAAAAGTCCCATACCCTAACCACGATTTAGTGGTGTGCCTACCCAGCCTTGAGTAATAAAGTTCACGTATCTGTATTGAATGAAATTCTTGGGCAATTAATCTTTTTAATTATGGAAATAACGACTGATTGTAGTGTGAGTGGTAGATGGCATTTTCTGGTGATTATTACCCGATCATTTATGCGTGGGGTCACTATAAAACCAGCGTTTATTAGCTCTGATGTGAGGGACATTTTCCACGGCATCTTATAAATATGATGTGACCATGATGAAATTACTCTATAAATCAAAACATTTATGAGCTCTTGTGACCTACCCAATGCTTTCCTATTTCAAAATGTTTCACAAAGAATCAACTCTAAGTATTTTAGCAGGAACTGAAGAAATGTGCATTGGTGAACGTTAGAACTAAATGTACAAAGTTTTCCTATAACAATTTTTGGAGAATTTGAACATTAGACTTTGAGGTCAAACAGAGAAATTCTTTTAGCTGTTGATACACATTTTACAAATACTGTAGTTATTAGAACAATTAAATACAGTACAGACCTAAAGTTTGGACACACCTCATTTAAAGATT
>VIAB01008516.1:54965-66807 GCA_009801035.1 Oophaga pumilio
CCTCTGCTCAGAACTCATTTCAAGTCCATTCACAACACACCAGATGCAGAAGTAGCAGGGAAACACTCTCAAAGGACTGGGACAGTTTTCTCAGACCCTCCAATCGCCCAGCCCCTGATGTGCAGGGTATTCTGACAAGGAGGGAAAAGTTTTGTAAGATGCTAAAGTACCTTGTCAATCGTACCACCATCCTCCGTCAGTCCTCTGTGCCTTTCAACTATTGGGTATCCAAGCTAGACACCTGGCATGAACTGTCTGTTTGTGCCTTGGAGGTCCTGGCCTGCCCTGCCGCTAAGGTTTTGTCAGAGTGCGTTTTTAGTGCCGGCGGGGATATTATAAATGATAGGCGCATCCGCCTGTCAACTGAAAATGCTGACAGGCTGACTTAGCAAAATGAACAAGGGCTGGATTGGGCCAGACTTCTGTACACTACTGGATGACAATAGAGAAACAAACTCATTGCAGTGTTTTTTTGTTTTGGTTTATTCCCATGCACCCCTTCCCACCCAAACATTGGTATACGCTCCAGGATTTCGTCTTTTGTGTCGTCGGCCTCCTCCACAATATCAACAGGATACGCATGCTACCCTCGCTTTAAATTTTTTTAAGGGTGTTTATGATGCCCACATTAACAATTTTTAGAGGCCTACCTTGAACATTTTTTTATATGGATGTATACCCCCCAGGGGTAAATGTTTTTCAGCCCATGCATTACCAGTATAGGATGCCCACTTCTTAATAATGGAAAAAAAATGTTTTCTGAGACCCTCCACTACATTACTTCAAAGGGGTATTGGAGTGCCACCTTCTATTTTTTTTTTGCATCCCTTGCACTTAGTGCATACACTTTACCAGTGTAGGAGACCCACTCCTTAGTAATGGGAAAAAAGGCTTTTCTGAGGTTACACCTTCTAGTTGCGGGAACATTTTTGGAAACCATAAGAGACACTGGGTTCTATTAGTAATATATGATCTTGTGCCTTGTGGTGGGCTGTCAGGTGGTCGTCACATAGGGAGTTCTCACACTACATACAGGATTTCACAGCAGGGACAGTAGAGTTTGTACAGTAAGTACAGAAGATCCTGGTCTCCTCCATATCAGGCTGAGTAGATGCGAAATGCTCCACTATATTAACCAGCAGGATTGGTGGAATAAGTCTTTGATGCTGCTACATGAAACTAATCGCTCTTTTCCATCCTAATTTGAATAAATTCTATTCTGTTATAACAATAATGCTCTTATCTGCACTTCGTCTATGATGAGGTATGGCAGTAGTGATAGAGTATGACAGGCATCTAATCAGGGAATCTTGTCTTATAAATTCTAAGCCTTGCTGCTGCTGTTTTTTTCAAGGACTCATTGACTGATTCATGTTTTTTTACGGTGATTTGTACTCAGAAATTCATCTAAGCTGGCAGTGTTACTTGCGTTTCTTCACAGTTTGTTGCTGCCATGTACAAGTAAAAAATCTTTTCAGGGCCAGATTAAATCTCTTCTATATTCTACAGTAATACCGCTCTTATCTGCAATTCGTGTAGAGTGAAGTGAGACACTAGGTATAGCGTATGACAGGCATCTAGTCAGGGAATAATGCTCTTATCTGCACTTCATCTATGGTGAGGTATGGCAGTAGGGATACAGTATGACAGGCATCTAGTCAGGGAATATTGCCTTATAAATTCTAAGTCTTGCTGCTGCTTTTTTCCATGGACTCATTGACCAATTCATGTTTTCTTACAGTATTCTGTACTCACAAATTCATCAAAGCAGGCAAAATTAACTGATTTAATGTGTACATTCACAGTTTGTTTTTAGCATCTGTATGTAAGAGGTAGTGATTGGACACTTTACGCTACTGGAGCTGGAATTACCATTTCTGAACTCTCCAGTGCTTTGTTTCTATCTATTTATGGAAACTTCTTGAAGTATGTTTGGGGTCATTTTCCTGCTGGAAGAAAAAGAAACTCTGCACTCAACTTAATGTGGAGAAGGAAGGATTTTATTGTGGTCCAAAAAAAAGTAGTAGTACGCAGGGAGGGACGTTTCGGTCTCACGACCTTCATCAGCTACCCTGTTTGCCTATGTTGAAGGATATGGACACAATTCGAATCTGATTTTCACTAGAACACAGTGATTAGCATGGAACGTCCATGCATAATTGGTGGAAGTCCAGATTAGGTTAGGTAAAGTACCTGAGAGGAGGAGGGAAGCGTCTACTGCTGCAGCCAGGATGCGGTATCCACCGCTTGTCACACTCTCTGCTCTTCACTCCCTGATGATCGAGGCCGAAGCCGAAAATACAATTTACATGCTTCCCTGAAGGTGAAAAATTTGTCTCGCCCACCAGTGAACCTGTCCGGGAGAGCTACTTTAGGTTCAAATCTGGTTTGCTCCGAGGGAGACAAAACTTTGGACTTAATGTCCGTCAGCTCCATGGATAATCCCTGCAACTGCAGAGCCAGCTGGGCTACTGGATCCATGGCAACTGGGGATAATTTTATTGGCCAGTGAAAATGTCACGCTGTCTTATGATATGTGTACGATGTCAGTAAACTATTCTTAAAAGAACAACACTCTATACAACATATAGATTAGCAACATCAGCATGTAAATATAGAATAGATTTACCTGACACGATATCCGTTGAACTCAGGGTTAATCTTGAGGACTTGATACACTGTCACAGGAAAGAGGAGGACCGGGGTCTAACCTGACCCTAAACTGGGGTCCTAACTAATCCCTCACCTTGGAGGTACTGATAATGGTTCAGAGGTCCAAGTCTCCAGCCTAACCCTGTCTCCTATCAGTCCCTGAACCCTGTAATCAGTCCTAAGAAGGATCCTGATTACCACCACAGGGATATGGGCTGATCTCTGCTAAATACACAGATAAGACATATAAGACAGACTGGAGAAAACACAGACTTGCACACACACTCAAACACCGAAGGAACATAAATGGTCTGGGATATAAAACTCTAAGCAAGGTGAGCTTAAATCAACTAAGGAGCTCTTTAACTTAAGTCTATACAGATACAATCCTATCTGTGGTCTGCATGAAGAATTTCACTGGCAACTCCCAAAGCAGACAACCAGGGATTTAAAGGAAACCAATCAACAAGTAATCAATTGCAGCCGGGAGAAACTGCACCCAGTCCCAGAACTGAGCACAGACAGAATTAACTCCCTCACTGCCAAACACAAAGAAACAGCAACTCAGCTGTGAGAAGTCAGAATGTGCAACCGCGATGATCTTCGTGGCGATGCACACATGACAGGCACCTGTTGTCCTTCTATAAATTGTGAGGGCTGTCTGCTGGCTCTCCAAGTTTCAAAGTTTACAGTATTAATACGAAATAGAAAATTTGCCCACCTCAGATGGATAAATTATATTGCAGTAGCAATATATGGCTATACAAAGCATAGCCGCTAGCTGGCCATCCAAAAATACTTAGTGAGGGTTGGCTGCTCCTCTGACAATAGCGAGGGCTACCTGTTGGCCCTTCAACAATAGTAAGGGCCGCCTGATGGCCCTCTGCAAATAGTAATGGCCACCTAACGGCCATCCTTCACAAATTAAACAGGATGTGTCTGATCATGTTTCACACACCACATGGACAGATAAGGTATTAAAATGATAAAATTCTATTTTCTGTTGAATGTTTTTTCACCATTAAAAGCAATGCAAATGTGCAAAAAAAACTACTACGTGTGAACATAGCCCTAGGTGTGAAGGAGCATTATTTTTTGCTCTTATTTATTTTGGCTTATATACAAGTCATTATCCTGGAAAGAATGTTTCTTAACATTGTTTAAAGTCAAATCCATTTTAACTGCAGTTTTATAGGTTTTATTGTCAGTAATACTCTGATAGCATTGGGCCCAGAATCGATATGGGATTCAGAGATGCTTCCAGGGGTCTTCCCCATGCTGTTTCCATCATTTTCAGCAATTTTTAGACCCACTCCATACCTATTTGGCACATGGCACTATGTATGAAAATCACAAGTGGTCATGTGATAACCGCTGGAGTCATCAAGCAAAGTGAATCTTGACAGTGGGTATATAGCACACTGTTAGGAGCATTAATTATAAAATTAAAAATTGTAGATTGCCAAATCACAACACAAATACACATGTAGTAATCCTCAACTTGTCAGATGGCACAATACTTTATTGACATAGCCATGTATCACACCATCTTAGTCATGGATTGCTACATGTGTACAGGATCAGAACATCAGTACATGAATACATCACCAGAACCACTATAAGTACACAAATGCAGCATCACATCCATTATCAGTACAATACATCACCATAACCACCGTCAGTATGTGACTGCAGAACCACCATCAGTAATGGAATCAGGGGTTATGAGGCCCGTGAATCAGAGGGGAGACAGACAGCTATGAACCACACATCATAATTCTGCAAGCCACATGTGGCTGCCAAGCTACAGATTGGGGATCTCTGCTCTATGCTCTGCCCTCTCACACTATTACCCATTCTGTCCCTTCAAACAATTCCTCCTACCTCCCAATAAAACTCACCTGTTTCTTTGGCACCATTGGAGCACTTACATTGCTTCCATCTTCTAGTCCTCTGCGGTGTAGGAGTGACATCACCAGCACAATCAGGTGACATAACTCTTTTGTACGTCAGTTTTGCAGCAAAATGTCACCACCTAAGAGACACGTTGGACTGCCATACTAGGCGACCTGGTAGCATTCCCCTCTGCCAGCAGCGCCCAGGGCAAGTGCCTGCCTGCCCGCCCCTCCTAGTTTTGCCACTGAGATATCTACTAACAACTTAAATGCTAAAGTTTTTTTATCTAGGGAATTTAGCATTTAAGAAGGGGATATCCAATAGTGGACAACCCCTTTAAATTGCTAGCAGGGTGAATTTTTAGATCTTAAGCCCTCCATCCCCTTTTAAGTATAAATGCCCCTCTATTTAGCATCAGTTGTAGCTTGAGATACCACTTGAATGGTTTCTAGAAAAATGCCTGTCTGGCTACTATCAATATAATCACACTAACCCTATGTTTTGTTGTGGCTTTAGTGCTTTATGGTGTTTGTGGTTTTGTATAGTAAACATAGCTTCAGTCTAAAGCCTGCGTACGTCGGTATTTATATAGCTGGAACACACAAAAGAGTGCGCCTCCTTACAGTAATCATAAGAGTGTCTCTGCCACTTCATAAATGCCCAACCTGCAGAAGAGGGGCTCCATGTGGCCCTTCATTACTTGGTTGAGACCTCGAAGGAGGAAAGCCTCTGCCGCTCTGTACTTGGCACCCATACACACTCTAGAATAGATCATGCCACTGTGCTCCATGCAGTGCTGTATTAGGAAGTCATTCTCTCCATGGCTTGAATTTAGGGTTAAAGATTTTGAACCAGATACATTATGTACTTCCTGATGACTATATTATGCCAACCTAGTCTGCAGCACTGAAAGGATAAGTCACTGTCCCGCAATCTTATTCTCCTACATTAACCTACACACTGGGAAGCAAATTAACCTTTCTCTATATATAACAGTATTTTTACAGTGTGGGAGGGAACTCACACAAACAAAAGGAAAAAAAAATAAACTCCAAACTTTAAAAAAAGCAAATACAAAAATGATCAATCCCCAAGAGGTGAAAAATTAAGGGACCAAACCAATTAATATAGACAAACAAAAGATATAAATACAAAAAAAATAGAATGTGATATGTAAAATGTCAGACACATAAGAGGATACTAAAAGTGAATGTGAAAATACAATGAACAATATAATATCCAACATATATAAAATATCATTAAAGATAGTAAACGATCCCTTGATAGTGGGGTAAATACACTCATGGATAAAAGGTTTAAGACTGGCACAAATTTTGGTTTTCACACAGTTTTCTGATTCTATGTTTTTAGATCCTTTACAGTTGTGCTCAAAAGTTTACATACTCCGGCAGAAATTTTGCTCTTTTTGCCTTTTTTCAGAGAACATGAATGGTGACATCAAACCTTTTTCTCCACTCCTGGTTAGTGGTTTGGTGAATCCATTTATTGTCAAACTACTGTGATTTCAAAATGTAAAATCATAATGGCAACCAAAGACATCCAAATGACACTGATCAAAAGTTCACATACCCCATTCCTTAATACCGTGTATTGCCCCCTGTAACATCAATGACAGCTTGAAGTCTTTTGTGGTAGTTGTGGATGAGGTTATTTATTTTCTCAGATGGTAAAGCTGCCCACTCTTCTTGGCAAAAAGCCTCCAGTTCCTGTAAATTCCTGGGCTGTCTAGCATGAGCTGCATGCTTGAGATCTCAACAGAGTGGCTTAATGATATTGAGATCAGGAGACTGAGATGGCCACTCCAGAACCTTCACTTTGTTCTGCTGTAGCCAATGACAGGTCGACTTGGCCTTGTGTTTTGGATTGTTGTCATGTTGGAACGTCCAATGCGCAGTTTCCGGGCTGACTGCAAATTTGCCTCCAATATTTGCTGACAACATGCTGCATTCATCTTTCCTTCAACTTTGACCAAGTTTCCTGTGCCTTTGTAGATCACACATCCCCAAAACATTAGTGATCCACCTCCGTGTTTTACAGTAGGAATGGTGTTCTTTTCATCATAGACCTTGTTGACCTCTCTCCAAATGTAACGTTTATGGTTGTGGCCAAAAAGTTAAATTTTGGTCTCATCACTCCAAATTACCTTATTCCAGAAGTTTTGAGGCTTGTCTCTGTGCTGTTTTGTGTATTGTAGGCCAGATACTTTGTGGCATTTGCACAGTAATGGCTTTCTTTTGGTGACTCGACCATGCAGCCCATTTTTCTTCAAGTGCCTCCTTATTGTGCATCTTGAAATGGCCACATCGCTAGTTTTCAGAGAGTCCAGTATTTCAACTGATGTTATTTGTGAGTTTTTCTTTGCATCCCGAAACAATTTTCCTGGTAGTTGTGGATGAAATTTTTGTTGGACTACCTGATCGTGGATCTGTTTTTACAGAGCCCCTGATTTTCCATTTGTTAATCACAGTTTGAATGCTGCTGACTGGTATTATCAATTCTTTGGATATCTTTTGTATCCCTTTCCTGTTTTATACAGTTCAACTACCTTTTCCCGAAGATCCATTGACAATTATTTTGCTTTTCCCATGACTCACAATCCAGAAACGTCAGTGGCTGGATGAAAGAGGCAAGAGTCTGTCTGGATCCCAGAAACTCACTCAGCTTTTATGAACACACTGATTACAAGCAAACAGGTCACAGGTGAGGATGTTACCTTTAGTAGCCAATCAAACCCATTTGTGTCAACTTCTGTGCATGTTATCAGGCCAAAATCACCATGGTCATTTGGATGTTTTGGGTTGTCATTATGATTTAAAAAGAGAAAACTGTAGTTTGACAATAAATGGATTCAGCCAACCACTAACCATGAGTGGAGAAAAATTTTTGGTGATATCATTCATATTCTCTGAAAAAAGGCCAAGAAAGCAAAAATTCTGCCGGGGTATGTGAACTTTTGAGCAGAACTGTATTAGTCAGAGGTTTCTGTGGATACAATTATCAACATTTCATAAGTTTTTCAACATCTATTGACAAATACTTCAGGTTTATACAAAGACTCAATATTTACAGTATTGACCCTTATTTTTCAAGATTTCTGCAATTCGCCCTAGCATGCTGGATTTTTGTTCACCGAGCCACTTAGTTAACACTTTTGCTTTGTGACATGGTTTCCATCATTCTGGAAAAAGCATTGTTCATCAAATTACTCCTGGATTGTTGGGAGAAGTTGCTCTTGGAGGATGCTTAGATCCCATTCTTTATTAATGGCAGTGCTCTTAGGCAAAATTGTAAATGAGACCCCTCCATAGATGAAAAACAACCCCACACATGCATAGTCTTAGGATGCTCTACTGTAGGCACAATACAGGACTCATGGTAGCACTCACCTTTTCTTCTCTGGACAATCATTCTTCCAGATGTCCCAAAAAGTCTGAATCCACTCAGCATTTTATTTATACAGCTGCTTAAAAAAAAGAAGCTGGTGTCGAAGTTGCTGCAAAAATGACTATAAAGACATGAAGGAACAGTCAGCGTTTCCCTGAAGCATGCTGCAATACTTAAAGGGAACCTGTCAGTCAATTCATGCTGCCCAAACCATGATTGAAGCCAGGTGAAACCGGCTCAAATGTTTCAGAAAAAATATAGTTTGAAGAGCAGACTGGGGATTATACCCAGAGATGGGACTAGTCCGGCGCAACCCCCTGCCCAGCTTTTCCAAGCGTCGGTCCAAATGAAAAACAGGTCTCTCCCATGTGTGTACTTAGCGAGAGACCTGTCAATCAACGGCAGCAGCAGTGAGAAAAGCAACTACTTGTTCTCTGAAGCATTGAAGCATTTCAGAGAAAAATATACCTGGCTGCAATTGTGCCGACAGTCTCTGATTCATGCTGCCTAACGTTTAGGAAGCACGAATCAACTGACATGTTCCCTTTAATGCGGTTTATGAACCAAAGTCAAAAGAAGATGCAAAAGAAATGTAAAATGACAATGGAATTGCTGTGAATGTTTGGACCTCTGTAAATAAGCGACTAGTGTCAATTATAGGAAAACACCTTTAGGCCGGTTTCACACGTCAGTGTCTCCGGTACGTGTAGTGACAGTTTACTCACGTACCGGAGACACTGACACACGTAGACCCATTAAAATCAATGTGTCTCTGCACATGTCAGCGTGTTTTCACGGACCATGTGTCCGTGTGGAAAGTAGGGAGACATGTCAGTTTTCGTGGGAGCGCACAGTCCGCAAAAATGCTGAACACGTGCACACGGAGAACTGTTCACACAGTCCTCCGTGCACACAGACAGCTACAGTAAGCGCTGTCCCACTGCCTGTGGTGCTGAAGCTCCCATCTAATAGATGCGCCTTTTCTGGGCAGCTGGGGGCTGCTGTTTTTAGGCTGGAGGGCCCATAATCATGGCCCCTTTCTAGTCTGAGAATAGCAGCCCACAGCTGTATAGTTTTGCCGGGTTGGTTGAAAACCTAAGGGGGACCCCACGTCGGGTTTTTCATTGATTCTCCCTGCTCGCTGTTGCCGGCAGAGCAGGGAGAATAATGACAGGGAGCTTCAGCACCACAGGCAGTGGGACAGCGCTTACTGTAGCCGTCCGTGCTGGCCGTGTGGTCCTTATGTGGCACAGGTGCGGCACACGTGTGCCACACGGATATACCACATTTTTACACAGACACACGCACACGGATCTCTCCTGTACTGATTTTTCCGGTAACGGAAATATCTGGACGTGTGAGACTAGCATTAGACTGGGTTCACACGTTGCGGAGTCGGTGCAGATTTTGTCCACGAATGTAACAATCTCACCTACACGCTGCGTTTTTTTGGCTTTTGTTGTTTTTGTTTTTCCTTTTTATATCAGCATCATGTCAATATCTATTATGTAAATGCACCTTTTTGGTGAAGATTTTACTCATTCTTTTTAATGGGGACCCTCTGTCCAATGGTTAAACCGCTGTCCTTGCATTGTTTTGATGTATCTTTTGGTGTATTTTTGTAATGAAAATATAGACCCAAAAACACATGAATAAGTGCGGAAAAATCGGCACCGATTTTTGACGTAGATATGCTGCAGTTTTCAGTTTACACTTTTACGAGTAAAATCTACAACAAATCCACAACATGTGAATGAAGATTAAGGCCAACGTTAGTTGTTAGGTTTAGGTTAGAGATCCGTGTTTGTTTTTTGGATTTGCCAATGTTATAATGTGTATGGGAGCCAGACTCTTCGGCAATGAAACTGCAGCCTTCTTATGTGCCAAATGGGAGTAATAACTGCTCCTCTTGTCTGCTGCACAAGAAAACTAAACATATTTAGGTATATGGATAGGAATAACTGATGGCTGGTGGCCTTGTGGTCTACAAACATCCTAGGTGTGGGACACGATTAGCAATTTTCTGTCACAGCGTGGACAAGTATGAAGAATCAAATTCCTTTTTAGTACGTTAAGTTTATGCCTTGAAAATTACAGACGTCCTTTGTAGGATTGTAAAGTCTGCCCATTCTTCTGTGTAGCTGCACCATGCCAGTGTCCTGTAACAGTATACAGCTATGGTACTGCCCTCTCGTCTCCCGTTGTGTGTTCTTGTCTATTTAAAGTCTGACTCAGACCCTGAGGTCTCCCTGAAAGCATAACCGGCCACGCAGCTCTGACCACAGACCCCCAAAACCTGGAAGGCTCCCCAGATATGAAATGGTTCTGACCCTGGTGCCTCAGTGTCTGTCTTCTACACTCCACCCACCCACTTCTTTATCTGGATCCAACTCAAGAAACCTTTCCATCATGCTCCATAGCTGTGGAGATTGCTGTCACAGTTTTAGGTCACTTAGATTGTTTCCTATTCGGTCCCACTCTTTCCTCTTTCCACTGGTTTTTTACTCTTGAAAAATGAAATATTTTAGTTATGGAATTCATCCACGAGCGAATATAAAAAGAAAAAACTCTGTAGGTTGTAATGACTGCTGCAAAGTACAGCGCAGCAGAATATTTTGGTTGTATATAGGGAATATTATTAAGCAAAGCATATAGGATTAGGGATTATACCACTTTAGCACAAAGTGTGACAGTGCAAGGTCTCTGTGACGGCACTCCTCTTCCTCTTCATTGCTGCAGATGGGGGGCAGGGGACGTTACGTGACATCTCACGTCTTCTCAGAGGAGAATGCTGACATCTACGATTACTTATTAGCACCAGTCTTAAAGGAAATGTGCTTTAAAAACAATGACTTTTTGTTTAAATAAGGTTTTTACGTTACGCATTCTTTAAAAAAAACTGCTAATGGTATAATTTTAATTCTTCATATCACAAGCTATATTTAAATCTGAAATTTTGTAATTTTCACACTTGCCATTAGATTTAAAGGGATTGTTCACTACTCGGACAACTCCTTCTCAATCTGTAGGTTTTCCTCCAGTAAAATAATACTTACAGTGCGAAAAATAAGTATTTGATGCACTGTTGATTTTGACAATTTTCCCACCTACAAAGAATGGAGAGATCTGATTTTTATCGTAGTTACACTTCAACTGTGAGAGACAGACGCTAAAAATAAAAAGCAGAAAATCACATTGTATGATTTCTAAATAATTAAATTGCATTTTATTGCATGAAATAAGTATTTGATATTTGATCACCTACCAACAAGGGCCGCCATTAGGGCATCACTGCCTTTATTAGTGTATGGGACCCAGTGAACAGAAGCAAAGAGGAGGATCCCAGACATGCTGGCAAGCCCCCCCACATTGCTTCCACTCGCTGGCCAACAGTAATCAGGGCCACCGTGGCGCCACAAGCCAGGCGCATAACAGCACTGCACAGTTAGATCACCTACAGTGATTTACAGATACAGCTACAGTGTTGTTGGATCACCCGACATCCAGAACTGGGTCTTGTACCTTTAGCTCCTTCACGACCCAGCATATTTTGACCTTAATGACCTGGCCATTTTTTAGCAATTCTGACCAGTGTCTTTTTATGAGGTAATAACTCAGGAACGCTTCAACGGATCCTGAGTTTGCTTTTTCATGACATATTGGGCTTCATGTTAGTGGCAAATTTGGGTTGATAATTTTTGTGTTTGTCAAAAAATTGGAAATTTGGGGAAAATTTCGCAATTTTCAACTTTTGAATTTTTATTCTGTTAAACCAGAGTTATGTGACACAAAATACTTAATAAATAAAATTTCCCACATATCTACTTTACATCAGCACAAGTTTAGAAACAATTTTTTTTTTGTTAGGACGTTATAAGGGTTAAAAGTT
>VIAB01008517.1:0-10417 GCA_009801035.1 Oophaga pumilio
GTTTCAAGGAACATGTCAACAGAGACAAAGAACCTTACATTTGGCCATATAGTGCATTTGTGCACCTGAGCATTAATTTCATACTTAGTCACTTAACCCCCAAGGGTGGTTTGCACGTTAATGACAGGGCAAATTTTACAATTCTGACCACTGTCCCTTTATGAGGTTATAACTCTGGAACGCTTCAACGGATCTTGGCAATTCTGAGAAAGTTTTCTCGTGACATATTGTACTTCATGTTAGTGGTAAAATTTCTTCGATATAACTTGCGTTTATTTAAGAAAAAAATGGAAATATGGCGAAAATTTTGAATTTTTATGGCCTTAAAACAGAGAAATACGCCACACAAAATAGTTACTGTATAACATTTCCCACATGTCTACTTTACATCAGCACAATTTTGGAAACAAATTTTTTTTTATTAGGAAGTTATAAGGGTTAAAAGTTGACCAGCGATTTCTCATTTTAACAACACCATTTTTTTTTTAGGGACCATATCACATTTGAAGCCACTTTGAGGGGTCTATATGATAGAAAATACCCAAAAGTGACACCATTCTAAAAACTGCAACCCTTTAGGTACTCAAAACCACATTCATGAAGTTTATTAACCCTTCAGATGCTTCACAGGAATTTTTGGAATGTTTAAAAAAATATGAACATTTAACTTTTTGCACAAAATATTTAATTCAGATTTTTTTTTATTTTACCAAGGGTAACAGGAGAAATTGGACTGCAAAAGTTGTTGTGCAATTTGTCCTGAGTACGCTAATATCCCATATGTGGGGGAAATCCACTGTTTGGGCGCACGGCATAGCTCGGAAGGGAAGGGGCGCCGTTTGACTTTTCAATGCAAAAGTGTCTGGAATTGAGATTGGACGCCATGTTGCATTTGAAGAGCCCCTGTTGCGCCTAAACAGTGGAAACCCCCCACAAATGACACCATTTTGGAAACTAGACGCCTCAAGGAACTTATCTAGATGGGAAGTAGTGAAGATTTGGAATGCAGACTTTGAAGGAATGGTCTGTGGGCGTCATGTCGCATTTGGAGAGCCCCTGATGTGCCTAAACAGTGCAAACCCCCACAAGTGACCCCATTTTGGAAACTAGACTCCCCAAGGAACTTATCTAGATGTGTTGTGAGCACTTTGAACCCCCAAGTGCTTCACATAAGTTTATAAAGCCCGGGCATGAAAATAAAAAAAATCATATTTTTTCCAGAAACATGATTTTTAGACCGAAATGTTTTATTTTCCCAAGGGTTACAGAAGAAATTGGACCCCAAAAGTTATTGTGCAATTTGTCCTAAGTATGCTGATACCCCATATGTGGGGGTAAACCACTGTTTGGGGGCATGGCAGAGCTCATAAGGGAAGGAGCACCATTTCACTTTTTCAACACAGAATTGGCTGGAATTGAGATCAGACGCCATGTCACGTTTGTAGAGCCTCGGATGTGCCTAAACAAAGGAAAACCCCAATTCTAACTCCAACCCTAACCCCAACACACCCCTAACCCTAATCCCTAACCATAACCCTAACCACAAACCTATCCCTAATGACAACCCTAACCCTAACTCTAATGAAAAAATGGAAATAAATACAGAACAGACCAAAAGTTTGGACACACCTTCTCATTCAAAGATTTTTCTGTATTTTCATGACTATGAAAATTGTACATTCACACTGAAGGCATCAAAACTATGAATTAACACATGTGGAATTATATACTTAACAAAAAAGTGTGAAACAACTGAAAATAAGTCTTATATTCTAGGTTCTTCAAAGTAGCCATCTTTTGCTTTGATGACTGCTTTGCACACTTTTGGCATTCTCTTGATGAGCTTCAAGAGGTAGTCACCGGAAATGGTTTTCACTTCACAGGTGTGCCCTGTCAGGTTTAATAAGTGGGATTTCTGGCCTTATAAATGGGGTTGGGACCATCAGTTGTGTTGTGCAGAAGTCTGGTGGATACACAGCTGATAGTCCTACTGAATAGACTGTTAGAATTTGTATTATGGCAAGAAAAAAGCAGCTAAGTAAATAAAAACGAGTGGCCATCATTACTTTAAGAAATGATGGTCAGTCAGTCCGAAAAATTGGGAAAACTTTGAAAGTGTCCCCAAGTGCAGTTGCAAACACAATCAAGCGCTACAAAGAAACTGGCTCACATGAGGACCGCCCTAGGAAAGGAAGACCAAGAGTCACCTCTGCTTCTGAGGATAAGTTTATCCGAGTCACCAGGGGATCTGCAAGGAAGGATGGCAGAGGATCCCCAAGTCCAGGTGTGAAAAACTTGTTGCATCACTCCCAAGAAGACTCATGGCTGTACTAGCTCAGACGGCTGCTTCTACTCAATACTGAGCAAAGGGTCTGAATACTTATGACCATGTGATGTTTCAGTTTTTCTTTTTTAATAAATTTGCAAAAATTTCTACATTTCTATTTTTTTCAGTCAAGATGGGGTGCAGAGTGTACATTAATAAGAAGAAAATGAACTTTTTTGAATTTACCAAATGGCTGCAATGAAACAAAGAGTGAAAAATTTAAAGGGGTCTGAATCCTTACCCACTGTACGTCACTTGACAAATGATAAAGTTTTAATATGAGAGGTTAGGACCATCCCAAATAGGGTCACCATGACGTAGTGTGACGTATTTTACATTTTTTTAATCAAAATTATGTTAACTAAGCACCCGATATTATTTTCATGCACTACAGCTTTTTATTTATTTATTGACTGCAGGGTATTTGCTTATAATGTCTTTATATTTTGTTCTTTCAATATGCAAGCAAATACATACACAATGCATCAGCACACTGCAATTAATAAATACATGAACTTCACTATTGCTTTAAATGTTAAAAAGATAAGATTTTTTAATTAAACAGTGCAAAAGCCATCCAAACCTTTCAAGCTGTACCTAATTATGGATGGTCCCCATCACTAATGTCCTAACTCTCCATGTGCCAAGCCAGGCCTCATCTTCATGGAGAATTGAAAGGATAACTGGAGTAGCTCGTAATTAAAACATTTTGTGTGAATTATGGGAAGTACTAATCTCAATCCAATGTATTCAGGAAATAAAATTATCATGTGAACATGTATTCCCCTTAAAAACAACTTTTAATAATCAATATTAATAAACTAAGTTTATTTTTTTGGGTATCTAACCCTATTTTTTCACTGGGTAGGTGTTTTTTAATACTGATTATTAAAAGTTGTTTTTAAGAGAAATATGGGAAGATAAGGAAGCTGAGCCCTGGAGGGTGGCAACACTTCCCTGATGTGTACTATAAAAAAGAATAACAAGCCTTCACATCTTAACCCCTTTCTTCCATCTGATGTACTATTCCATCCATGTGACCTGGGACTTAATTCCCAAGGACGGAATAGTACATCATGCACAATCAGCCGCGCTCATGGGGGGAGCGTGGCTGATCGCCGCCAGGTGTCAGCTGATTCTCACTAAGTTCCAGGAGCGGTCTCGGACTGCTCTCGGCACTTTAACGCCCGACACACTGCGATCAAACATGATCGCAGCGTTCCGGTGGCATAGGGAAGCATCGCACAGGGAGGAGGCTCCCTGCGTGCTTCATTGAGACACTCAGAGCAATGCGATGTGATTGCGTTGTTCCGAGGGCCTCCTTCCTGCATGCCCCCAGATCCAAGATGGCTGCGGGGTCCTTCCGGATCCTGCATGGAGGTGGCTTGTCGGTGCCTGCAAACTGTCAGATCAGCGATCTGACACTATATAGTGATTTCCCACCCTGGGACAAAGTAAAAATGTAAAAAAATAAAGTAAACATGTGTAAAAAAAATTTTTTAAAAATCGCTAAATAAATAAAAAAAAATATTTCCCCAATAAACACATTATTATTATGTAAATAAAGAAAACAATAAAAGCAAACATATTTAGTATCGCCGCGTCTGTAATGACCTGCCCTATAAAACTGTTCCACTAGTTAACCTCTTTAGTGAACCCCTTAAAAAAAAAACAAGGCAAAAAAACAATGCTTTATCATCATACCACCGAACAAAAAGTGGAATAACACGCGATCAAAAAGACAGATATAAATAAACATGGTACCGATGGTGAACGTTGGTGAACAGCCATTTTCAGGTCTCTCCAGAGATGCTCAATTGGGTTTAGGTCATGGCTCCATCTGGGCCAGTCAAGATTGGTCACAGAGTTGTTCTGAAGCCACCCCTCTGTTATTTTAGCTGTGTGCTTAGGGTCATTGTCTTGTGGGAAGGTGAACATTCGGCCAAGTCTGAGGTCCAGAGCACTCTGGAAGATGTTTTCAACCATTATATCTCTGTACTTGGCTGCATTCATGTTTCCTTCAATTGCAACCAGTCATCCTGTCCCTGCATCTTAAAAACACCCCCATTGCATGATGCTGACACCACCACGTTTCACTGTTGGGATTGTATTGGGCAGGTGATGAGCAGTGCCTGATTTTCTCCACACGTAACACTTAGAATTATCATCTTCATCTCATCAGACCAGAGAATCTTATTTCTCAGAGTCTGAGAGTCCTTCATGTGTTTTTTTAGCAATCTCTATGTGAGCTTTCATATGTATTGCAGGAGAGGCTTCCGTCGGGCCACTCTGCCATAAAGGCTCGACTGGTGGAGGGCTGCAGTGATAGTTGACTTTGTAAAACTTTCTCTCATCTCCCGACTGCATCTGTGGAGCTCAGCCACAGTGATCTTGGGGTTCTTCTTTACCTCTCTCACCAAGGCTCTTCTCCCACGATTGCTCAGTTTGGCCGGACAGCCAAGTCTAGGAAGACTTCTAGTGGCCCCAAACTTCTTCCATAGGCCACTGTGCTCTTAAGAATCTTGAGTACTGCAGTAATTCTTTTGTAACCATGGCCAGATGTGTGCCTTGCCCCAATTCTGTCACTGAGCTCTTTGGCCAGTTTTTTTGACCTCATGATTCTCATTTGGTCTGACATGCACTGTGAGCTGTGAGGTATTATATAGACTGGTGTGTGCCTTTGCAAATCAAGTCCTATCAGTTTAATTAAACACATGAAAGCTTTCATATGTCTTGCACTGAGGAAAGGCTTCTGTCGGGCCATTCTGCCATAAAGGTCTGACTGGTGGAGGACTGCAGTGATAGTTGACTTTGTGGAACGAAAATTCTATCTCCCTACTGCATCTGTGGAGCTCAGCCACAGTGATCTTGGGGTTATACTTTACCTCTCTTACCAAGGCTCTTCTCCCACGATTGCTTCGTTTGGCTGGACGGCCAGGTCTAGGAAGACTTCTGGTGGTCCCAAACGTCTTCCATTTAAGTATTATGGAGGCCACTGTGCTCTTAGGAGCCTTGAGTTCTGCAGAAATTTTTTTGTAACCTTAGCCAGATGTGTGCCTTGCCACAATTCTGTCTCTGAGCTCCTTGGCCAGTTCTTTTGATCTCATGATTCCCATTTGGTCTGACATGCACTGTGAGCTGTGAGGTCTTATATAGACAGGTGTTTGCCTTTAGAAATCAAGTCCTATCAGTTTAATTACACACAACTGGACTCCAATGAAGGAGTAGAACCATCTCAAGGAGGATCACAAGGAAATGAACAGCATGTGACTTAAATAAGAGTGTCTGAGCAAAGGGTCTGAATGCTTATGACCATGTGATGCTTCAGTTTCCCTTTTTTTAAATAAATTTGCAAAAATTTCTACATTTCTGTTTTTTTTCAGTCAAGATGGGGTGCAGAGTGTACATTAATGGGAAAAAAATTCACTTTTTAGAATTTACCAAATAGCTGCAATGAAACAAAGAGTAAAAAATTTAAAGGGGTCTGAATACTTTCCGTACCCACTGTATATGTGGATAAGGGCTGAGAAGGACTGAGATCTGCCAATGGACACGCAGCCATAGAGAACTACATGGATGTAATATCCAGCTCAAAAGAAAGGGAGGCCACACCTTTATTTGCACAGAGTGCGAAAACACTGAAACAAAAAACCTAAAGAGATGAACTGGAATAAAAGTTGGCATGCATGCACCATGTAAGCGCATGTTCACACTGGCCACTAAACAGACGAAACCGAAGATGAAAACATAATAAGCAAAAACCCTGCAGTAAATAAATAAGCATCAGTAATGCATGAAAACAATATCTGGTACTTATTTCACAAAATTTTGGAAAAAAAATGTAAAAGCCATCCAACCACATCACTGTTACCCTTTTTGGGATGGTCCTAACCTCTAATATTAAAACCTTACCATTTGTCAAGTGACATACATGTGGATAAGGGCTGAGAAGGACGGAGACCCAACACACTCAGCCATGAGGAACTACATGAATGTAATGTTCAGTTTAAAAGACAGGGAGGCCATACCTATATATGCACAGGGTGTAACAAAACTGAAAAAAAGCCCTAAAGAGATGATCTTCCCATTGCAAGGGTAGAAGGGCAAAATGAGCAATTGTAAGTACACAGTGCTCTATAATCTGATTAATTCAATACATTAAAAGGATACAAATGTTCATGGGAGTGTTTCTCTAAGTTAATGGTCTTATGTGTAATACCACAGTTCATGGTATTAATACATTTTCATAAATAGGAGAATTTAAGCACGTCCCTCACAAATTATCAAATAATTTTCTTCCTTTATTAGTCCACAAATAACAAACACAAAACAGAGCTTTGGAGCTGGTTTTCCATTTTCTTTCTGGCCGAGAATTTCACGTCACCTCTGAATTGCGAATTTGATGAGATCATGTGGTGAACAGCATAAAGAGTCTTTTACAGAGAAATGTCACACTGATCCCAGTTCCAAAACTATGATGTTGGATGGCATATTGTATGCTACCCCTTCAGTTTTCATTCCAAGTACATTAACAGCTTTGCATTACTTTGATTTGGTCAGGGAATAAGCAGTACGACCATCTCTCCAAAGTGTTCCAGGAGCCATTTTTCAACACAACACCAGACCACATGTGGATCGTGATATTGTGAGCAGTCTGTGTGGCTTAAATGTGTTACCATGGCCTGCAGTATCTCTGGACTTGTCTTCGATCAAGCACATCCGGGACGTCATTGATCGACAATTGAAAAGGAGCTGCCAGCAGCAAATCTTAATGATTTGTGTGCCCAAGTGCATAAGGAGCTTAAGTTTTTTTATGCAGTGTCCCCTATTTTGGTCCCCATACAGTAATAATGATCACCGTTGATGCCCCATACAGTAATAATGCCCCCATTTTGACAAGGTCACTGGCACTGTATGTGAGAGGAGATATGTGTCGCAAAGGTTGTTATCCTGTGTGATATGAAACCTATAAGTCTCCCTCGAGCTTGATATGTGCTGAGAGTAAACCAATCATTTCTGGGGTCTGGGTTTCATGGTCAGTACGTGTAAGAGAGGGGCGAGACGTCTACTCACTATATCTACACCTCAAGGGTGTGGTTGAAGGGAGTTAAATGTCCAGCCACTGTTTTTTATTCTGTCTGTTCTGTTTGGAGGAAGGAAGCCTCCAGGCAGAAGCTCCAGTGAGATCTGCCATGTGTGTTTGCCCCAGAAGGCTGGAGCCATACTGGGAAGGACTTTGTATGGACTTTTTACTTTCATTTATGTCAGAAAGGCTGTTTTTGTTACTATTTTGGCTTTATGGTTTATGAAGCAACATAAACATAAACTTTAACATAAAGTGATCCTGTGTTTACCTTGGGGAGCTTCTGAGTGAGCCAACCTTCCACAAGTGGTTGAGAATGTGGGCAACATTCCAGGAACACAGGTAGCAGGTGCAGACAAATCGTATGTCCTCTGTGAAGGCGGCTGCAGGGATGGAACAATGGTCGGACAAAATGGAGGAGCTAATCAAGTAGATGATCCTGAGCCAACAGCAGCAACACCAGCAGCATCAAAAGCAGCAGCAGCACCAACACCAACAGCAGCAGCACCAAGAGCAACAGTACCATGAGCAGCAGCAGATACAGCAGGAGACAAACTCCTGATGCAATAGATTCAACAGTAGCAAAAAACAGTGGCTGGACATTTAACTCCCTCTAACCACACCATTGAGGTGGAGATATGGTGAGTAGGCATCCCTCCCATCTCTTACACCTACTCACCATGAAACCCAGACCCTAGAAACGATTGGTTTAACCTCAGCACATATCATGCTGGAGGGAAACTTATGGGTTTCACATCAACCAAGAAACCAACCTTTGCGACACATATCTCACCTCATATATGGCGCCAGTGACCCTGTCACACCATATAGTAATATCAATATAGTTATAATGTCCTCCATTCTGGCCTTTATACAGGGAGATTCACTTGCTATTTTACCCTGAAAAATTGCTGTAACTTCTAAAAGAGAAAATCTATCATACTGAAATTTGGACTGTACAGGAGAAAAAAAAAGGGTATTCAGCTCACCATTAGATGAATTCTTGTGGCTTTGGGTGTGGACTCCAGGATGGTGCTCGAAAAAAGAGGCTGTGGTAATCAAACAAAAAAGTTCCAGCAACAAACATCCAAATCAGATTGTTGAATAGACGTTAAAACTTCATCTTTATTGCAATGCCTTTAAAAACACTGTTAAAATTGTAAATCCAGGGGATTACGCGTTTCGAACAAAAATGTTCTTAGTCATACCCATAACATTTAACTCCCTCTAACCACACCCTTGAGGTGGAGATATGGTGAGTAGGCATCCCACCCATTTCTTACATCTACTCACCATGAAACTCAGACCCTAGAAACGATTGGTTTACTCTCAGCACATATCATGCTGGAGGGAAACTTATGGGTTTCACGTCAACCAAGAAAACAACCTTTGCGACACATATCTCGCCTCACATATGGTGCCAGTGACCCTATCACACTATATAGTAATATAAATATAGTTATAATGTCCCCCATTCTGGCCTTTATACAGGGAGATTCACTTGCTATTTTACCCTGAAAAATTGCTGTAACTTCTAAAAGAGAAAATCTATCATACTGAAATTTGGACTGTACATACTTTGGTTCGTGAAAAGTGAGAATGTAACAAACCTCAGTGACAGAAAACATCCTAGCACCAAGTAGTCTCGCCGTCTTGTCGCCCTGCCAGTTGTCTCCACTATGAGACAGACTACTGTATGCCTTTCTGCAAGTCTGTATTTTATGTGTGGTGCTTTAATTTAACTCCTGCTGAATTCCTTCTTCATTTGTTACAGATACAGTTTGGAGGAGTGTGTTTTCATTGCGAAAACTTATTGGAAATTTGAGTCCTTAAAGAGATGCCAAAGTGAGTTTCTAAAGGAGTTTTTAGGTCAAAATCCACAGTCCAATACAGGAACATTACTGGATAGGCATGATGGAGGATGTCCTAAAATGTTGAGAAACAATTCAAAACGTGAATTCTGGCAAATTCTGGCATCTCCAAGTAAAATGTATCGCAGGCTTTTTCAGAAGACAGGCCTGATTTATTTCACATGTCAAAGAGCGGTCAAGAAAGGTCATAAAGAGACGCTGTCATTCTGGAATTGACCCCAGAAGTCCTGCTGAATACATTCAGCAATATGGAAGGTGTGCCTCTATGTGAAAGGTGAACATTTTTAACATCGGCTTTAAAACATTAGCTTTTGTTTCGGCCCTACTCTACTCTAACCTATTAAACATTTGTTAAAATACCTAATACTCTTTTTAAGTATATTTTTATTTCTCTTTAAGGGAATGTGTTGCATACATTTTTTTTAAATAATTGAAACCAGATTGTGACTTTTTTTTATAATTGTACTTCTGATTGCAGATTATTGTATTCTGTTTTCTGTACATTCATGGAAGCTGTCAGTGGATATCGGTCAGCGCTCGGACCGCAGTGCATGGACTGGCCGTGGGTCTCCTGACTTGAACTCAGCAGCCTCACTGCATGTATGAGGATGAGGGCCAGGAGATCGGCACCCAGTCCATGCACTTCAGTGCGAGATGTTTCCCAATCACATATACTCACTTTTTATTTTTCCGTCGATATGGCAATATGAGGGCTTGTTTTTGCGGTACAAGTTTTATTTTTGAATGACATGATTGGTTTTACCAAATAAGGCTGGAGTCACACACAACATATAAAAATTCAGACCGTATTTTACAGACGAGAATAGCACAAAGCTTCCCTGAACAGTGATCCGTATGTCATCCGTGTGCAATGCGAGGATGCGATTTCCTCGCATCAAAATATCCGTGTGTCATCCGTTTGGCATCCGTACGGCTAGATTTTCTCGCCGGCTTGCAAAACCGACAGATAATGGATCCAAATGACAGTTTTTAAATCACAAAATAAAGAATAGATATATACACATAGAATACATATATACAGTATACTGTAAATACATGTCATTGTGACACATATATATATGTTTATAGTTTGTACACTTCTAAATAGCATAATAGCCGCTAATTCAATTGCCGGCT
>VIAB01008518.1:7367-28148 GCA_009801035.1 Oophaga pumilio
ATACCCGATACTTGCGGTATCGTATCGCTCAACACTACCCATGGGTTCTTTATGAACCTTATACATTCTAGGACATGAGGGTTCCTCTATTCTCACCACATGGAATGGGGGTCTTTTTGAGGGGAGCGTTTGCCCTGTGGAGCCTTTGGTGCTTTCTGCTCTAAGTCGTTGTTACCATTTTCTTGCATGTTATTTTCTTGTTTACTTTTTTTGTACTTTTCTAAATAAAATACATTGAAAATAATCCTATTTATTGTCACCTATTTGCTTCCTCTTCTCCTGGTGTACATGTTGCTTTGGAGCGGGTGTAGTTTTTTGTTTCTACTACATGGGCTCATGCTCTCTATCTGTGGCACTATTTGTATGCCATAATGGGGTATTTTTGTATATAATAAAAAAGACTGGCCTCTCCGACATTCACTTCAGTCAGGGAGTAAAAATATCCAGCACTTGCTGATCCACATAAGATTTTGTTACCACCATTACATATCAACTTGGGCCTAATGAAGAACTTTGCAAAGTCAATGGATAAAAATAAAAAAGCATTCAAGTATCTTATTGATAAATTTCCTAGATTGAGTGAAGCAAAGATATAGGAAGGAGACTTTATTGGACCTCAGATTCGCAAGCTTCTTTAAGATGAGAAGTTTCTCAGTTTGTTGCAGGGCAAGGAAAAGGCTGCATGAGTTGTTGGCATATGCAACAGATTTGGACTTATTATAAGTAAAAGGAGGACTTTATGCTGACCTGACAATGGATGGCTATGTTGTGTAACGTTTCCTTCTGTTTAATGTATTGTATAAGAAATAGTCTCACTTGTAGTTTCACTTTCGTTTTGTTCCTGGTTTCCTGATGCAATGCTAAAATGACTGTGCATTTTCCTTTTACCTCATGTTGAAAGAAGTAAAAGCTTGTTATCCCATGAAGCCTGCTTTGTGAAGTTTTCTACTGCAAAGGTGTGGATTCAGAAGCTGCGCAACATGAGTTGCATTCACATTAGTGGTAACTAATTTTTGGGGAAACTCAAGAGCAAATAATGATGAAGAGTTAGTGGAAAATCTCCTCAAAACATATAAGGAATTTGGCTGTAACGTCCTTAATGATTAATTTCTTACATTTGCATCTAGGGTCTTTTTCACCAAACTGCGGGGCAGTGAGCGATGAGCACAGTGAGACATTTCACCAAGATATTGTGGCTATGGAGACAAGATATAAAGGAAAATGGAATCCATGTGTAATAATAAGCAATGATATCCATGAACAGCCCTTGCAGGATGTGCCATTAATGAGGGGAGAAAGACATCTGCTGGCCAGACAAACCAAATTTTGCTTGAAAATTTGCAGGGGAGTGACTTCATGGGCTGGACCTGATCAGGTGACCCACAGGAAGTACTTCCTTGATATAAAATTCCTGTGCACCAAACCACAGTCAGATTTGGTGCCAGGGAAGAAAGCAGAGCAGAAGTGCTCCAGAGACAGTGCTGATGCCAGTGTGACAGGCCTCAGCGGGAAGTCTATGTCACCAAGGTGCCAGTTAACGCCTGGCAAGGTCCGAATTCCCCTCAAAAGAACTCCAAGTTCCACCTACGCTGGTCAGTACTAGTATCCACGCCCTGAGCTGGTCAACCTCCGAAACCCGACATCACCTGTCAAGAGTGAGGTCTCTCTGCCCCGAGCCTAAGAGACTTCCGCCAACGGTCAAGCCAAGAAGATCCTTGAGGATACTGCAACAGGAGAGGCATGCCTGCGATTGCAGAGGAACAACACGAGTGGGCAGATCTGTCACTGCCAGCTATAACCTACAGTACCGGGGTCGGCTGGGAATAGGACGACAGGTTGGGAGAGGGCCGGTTGGTGCGTGGAAGGCTCAATGCACGTTATAAAACTACGTCAAAAAGAAACTTGCGGCCTAGTAGGAAAACCCGGTGACCCCCGATAGGGCCAGAGCTGCAGAGAGAACTTACATGGTGATGCTCAAGACTAGGTGCACCACCTTTGTGAAAAGAACATTAACATTATATTATATAGTGAAAGACTTCCTTTGCTATTCCAAACTTATTGTAATTAGCTTTAATGTTGATTTGCATAGTTACTAACACTAATTGTTTAGCGTTACTTTAAATCACTGTAAAATTATTGCTGCATATAAATAGAACCATATCGGTCCCTGGCTGTTCCCGTCTTGCGTTCTCTGTGCATTGCATCCAGACACCAGCATTACACATCAATGCTTGCAGATTACTGCTGGACAATTGTAAGAAAAGATCTGATGCAGGAGTACAAGAGACAAGCAAAAAAGCGCTGTCGCTGAATGAGGAGCAAATGTTCTAGTGCAATTTCTGTAACTGTTCATAATTCGCAATAGTGTTTAGACACGTTTTAGTTATTTTGAATTGTTGCTAAATTTCCTCTAAATAAATATCAGAAAATTGGTGTAATAAAATACTCTGCATCTTTATATTTTCAAAAATTATAATGATACAAAGTACTGAAACTTTCATGCATTAATTACATGTAGCAGTAAAAGGAAATCTCTTTGATATTATAGAAACTAGAGCCAACTAATCATTCCCTTGTCAGATTAGATTCAGGAGGTCAAAATCATTAAAAAATACCTCATTTCATAACTGAACCTGACAACTTTTGAAAATATGTAGAACAGTGTAATTGATAGATTTCAGCTGGTGTCATGGCGTTCCATGGCTTTTTGCACCTATCTTTCTTCATGTGTTCAATAATTTTTCCCTGTCATTTCTCATTATTACACATAACTTAATTTATGGACATCTACAGTTTGGTTTCTTTGCCAGTGTGGAATGGATGAGTTGTTATTGTTATGGACATCTGGTGAGGTCAATAGCACCTTTAGAAATACATTAACTTAGAAACTTGGTGACGTGTTCAATACGTATTTCACTCACTGTATATAAATATATATTTATTAGTATGACTTTTGTATAACAAGGATATGAGTCTTCAGTCTTTTTCACCAAGGAATCAGAGCAATTTTTTAAAAAATTAATTCTCGTTTCAATATGTCGATGGAAAAATCAGCCCAAAAATAATTTTTTCATGCTTTAAATGTAGGAGAGGGAAGGGTTTAAGAAAAGATCGTACTGATGAGTCTGACTCCTGCCACTCACCAGTCCTGATGCCACAGCTCACCAGCCAGACCTCTGGTCTTCACTTAGCATCTTCTAGCCACCGCATCTTACAGTCTCTGGGTCTCCTGGAGCTGACTAGACCTCACATGGTTAGGTGGGGAACAACTGTAATGCCAATGCCAGCATCCCTGCATGGTCCCTCTCCCTCCTCTCGTCAGGGACACCGACATACTCACTGCCCTGGCCGCTCTACGATGTCTTCTTCCTCTGCCTTGACTTCCTACTCCCCTGGGCACAGGTCTCTGGATGACACTTTTAATGTGCGAGCGCTCCCCGCTTCTTAAAGGGACAACAGGGTCATACTGGAAAAGCCCCCAGCCAATAGCTGGGAGGCATCAGGTATTTAAGGAATGCTTTACTGTAGGGAGATGACTGAGCAACATTTCCCCTTAGGTTAGTGTTGTTTAAACTAGTCTGTTGCCAGGTCCCTGTTCTAGTTAACTGCATTGTCTAAACCAGAACCTGAACCTGAAACCGCTCCAGTGGTACCTGGACCTGAAACCGCTATGGCGATACTTGAACATGAAAGTCCACCGGTGGTACCTGAACATGAAAGTGCTACAGCGGTACCTGAACCTGCAACCTCTTCGGTGGTACCTGAACCAGCACCACTGTCCGTCCTGTTTTGTGTTGCAGAATCCACACTGTTTGAACCAGAACCATTGTCCGTCCTATCTAGGACTCCGAGTCCGTGCATGTGACTACAATCCTGACACTTGAGTCAGCTGCCGCAGTATCAGGGACTGCTCTTGCAGTGGTACCTGGTGACTACTTTCAGCTCAAGCCTAACTCCACGATCAGTAGCTCTAGCAAAAAATAGGTAGCCACTTAAACACACCCCTCCAAGGGTGAGCCCAGACCATAACTCAGTGGGCCCACGATCCTCATGTGTGACAACTCACATCAATGATATGACAAGTGAGGACCAGGCCTAGGTTAATTGAGCACAATATTTTCCAGGCCTATAAAAAAACAGTTGTCGGGTTTGTATTTTGCTGGATTCTTTTTAATCAAAGAAAAATTTGGCTTTGCAAATCTATTTTGATGACAAATTAAATTTTTTACAAATTGATCCTCTCATTCAGGTATGGACTGCAACTGAAATTCAGCCCTGGCATTTGAAATCACACAGGCCCATGCTGTCACCATCCCCAAGCACCAGATGGAATATATTACTAATATTACCCTGGATGGAGGAAAGCAAGATTTACTACAAGACCAAATTCCTAATGATACCCGTTGCCTGCTGAGCTAAGTGACGGAGTCAGTGACTTTGTGCTTCATCGCAACTCTTAACAATATGGGTGTCTTGAGAACACGGATTCTGTTAACAATGTAGTAAACAAAGCGGCCCATGACCAGAGAGGCCCTTCTGGCATTTGCCAGAATTGCCAGATGGCCAGTCTGGCCATGCTCTCATTTCTACAAGGAGCATCAGTCTGACCCTGACAACTATTTTTCCTAATCCAGAAATGTGTTCAGATTAAGTTGTCACTCTTACTCCCTCACTCTTACTGTTGGCCATACAAACTGTATATTGCATCATGTGGGTGAAAATGAGCACAAAAAAACTTCGTCCTAGATAACATTTTGTAAAATTTGTGATTTATCCTGAAAAATGATGGGAGCATCACGAAAAAAATATAAATATTTAGAAAATCATTTGTGATTTTTTCCCATTGTTGTAAAATGGAACTATAAGAGTCTACTTCTGCAGTAGGGAATGTGTGTTCTTCTGCAAACCTCCCACATTCCCACGAGTATCTTCCAGGACTGTCTACAATGGACTCTTTTACAGCACCTCCGACACGTGAGGTCAGTGGAAGGTTAAATGTCAATCATAGCTCAAGGTCATTTGACATATTGCTCGAGCTGATCACAATCATTAGGATGAAGTTACAGTCTCATTGTCACAAAGGGACCAGTAGGAAAGACGGGAGGCCCTCGATGTCTTTTCGAATAATTGTATTATACGGCCGGGATTCACCATATCCCAGCAGAATTCGAGGCCTATTTCCAAATGACAGGCAGCTATTACCCGGAAAAGTAATGGATCCCTGCTTGTGATATTGTCTGGGGGACTATGGCTATACAGATAGATAACTGTCTTTTCCCATCATGACTAATATAGTCGTTATTTACAAGGATTTCATGGATGATTAGTTGCTGCCCTGAAACCATATGTACTTTACAGGAAGCTGGAGATGGATGTTTTATGCCACCAATCGCCCGAAAATTGCTCTGCCTGTCTTTAATAGAGGTGAAGAATATAATGTGATGTGGACAGGCAAATGTACTGTGGAAGAGAACCAGTTCATAGCAGGTAGAAGTGCACCAATAATTTCACTAAAAATAAGAAATTTTCAATCACCCACGTGTTTCATTGCTTTAATTTTCCCACTGAGTTCAGTGGAGAGTTGTCTTAAAATTGTAGAAGTATCATCATTGACGAGCCGAGATTTCAATCTGCACATTCGGGGCCATTTCCCTGAAGCCCACCACCGGGAGAGCAGTGTGCAGAGCAGGGACTCCGCTCCTGCCTGCATCAAAGACATCTCCTTGAAGAACACCGCTGTTACAACCCTTACTCCCAGCCTAGAGACCACAGCATCGCCCCACTCCTATCACTGCCAGCTTCCTGCAGTGGCGACCCTGCCTCCTGTGACCTCGCTTCATCGTCACCGCCCCCCAGTAAGATAAATTCAAACTATAAGACAGACCCCCAATTGACATAAAACATTTTTTTTCCTGTTTTCCGCCTCAAAATTTGGGGTGCGTCTTATGGACCTGTGCGTTTTATAGTCCGCAAAGTACGGTACTTCGGCTGAATGTGCATCCGAGGACGCACATACAGGTGAAATTTGCACTGGCATCAGCGGGTCCGGTTGCAGTTGCACCCGCTGCTACCATAGCGCCTTTGTCCAAAATTAATAAAATTGTATGCGGTAGGACTTCTCTAAATTCAGCTAGTTAGACCCCAGTATTGCTATTTCCAGAGACTTTGACATATCAAAGGAGCAATCAAAATTGGCACCAAAAATTGGATAAAAAAATGCAAATAATAATAATAAAAAGCTTGAATTATTCTTTTTTGTAAATATTTCTGTACTTAGTGCCATAAAAACGACACTACTGTTTATTAATAGATTTTAAAGATTTTTCCATCGAGATCCTGAAATTCTAATATTTCTTACAGCTGAGGGTTTGTTACTCTGGTATACTGTCTAGACAACTCCTTATAAGCTGAGAGTTGTAGTTTTGCAACATCTGGAGAGTCACCGATTGGGGACCTCTGAGAGTAATATGGAGCAATGTACTATACGATATCATCACATGTATAGAAGTTATGATTTATTTCTATGAATCCTTCTAGAAAAATCATCGACTTACAAGGAAAGAAAGCTGACATTCATTTATAAATTGCCACAGGCTCCAGTTTTGACGATATCCCAGGAGTGCGGCAGACACTTTCTGGTCAGACATACTTCAAGCTTTCGTATTCCCCAGATCCTCCTGTCATCTTCTCGACATCCGGTGATTTATCTAGCTCTATCCCGTTTGCCATTTCTCCTATTAGGATCTCTTCATTTTAAGGCTGAGAAACTGTTTAGATATAACTCATCATATTATTGATCCCCAGGGGACACCCCTCATCTGGCTTTTTCATATAAAGTTACTTAAAGGGGTTTCAAAACACTTTTAGGCTATTCCTAGAAGTTATTAAGCAGGTCCTACATCACCTGTGGCTACAAAGAGTGTCTATCTCTCTGGATGACTAGGCATGTTCATATATTACATGGACAGATCATTTATTTTAAGAGACTGCATGTAATTATTTTTCTCCTGTGATGGCGCTGTAGAATGTAGCGCCGGCTTCTCTGCCTGCTACCCCTCTTCCTCGGCAGAGACACCGACTTACCGCTGCAGCTCCCGTTCCTCACTTCCTGCTTCAACTGGGGTGCAGGAACTGGGTGCAGATCCCCGGGCATTGTGCTTAGGGCATGTGCATGGTCCCATCCACTTAAAGGGACAACACATGCCAGCCAATGACTGGGAGACAGTCATTATTTAAGGCACCTCCACCTTAAGGTGTATACCTGTCTGTCTATCAGCCGTGTCCGCCTGCCTGTCTATCAGCGTGCCCGCTTGCCTTTCCATCCTGCACCTGCCTGTTCTCATGTCTACATCAGCCATTCCAGCTGCACCTGCCAGTGCTCTTCTCTATGTCAACCGGCCCAGCTGCAACTGCCACTGCTCATCTGTACATCAGCTGGTGCCTTCTGCATCTGTGGTTCCTGTGTTCTTACAGCGCCTGATCATCTCTAGGGGGTCAGCTGCCATCTACTCAAGGTCAGTCCTGGTGTAGTGTAATAACATGCAGGTGCAGGGTATGTCACCACGGAACAGAGCCAAATCAACAGTGAAGGATTTATTTTCAAGGATAAGATTCTCCTCGCAGGGAGAAAATAGTGAGGGTCAAACTACTATTATAACAGTATATTTTCAGCATATGAAGTCTATAAATGAGTAATCAAACAGTCAAGCAGAATAACGATAATTAACGAGAGTTTCAGGAAACTTATCGGTACGAAGAATTCTTTACCTCGCCGGGTCGTCCTCTCCAACATAGGCGCCGACAGCAGCGGCACTTGTAGTCTCTCTGTGTGTGCTGTAGTCTCTGTGAACTGGTAACCGGGTCCTCAATGGTTAATGAGAGGCAGGGGAAAACTGAGACAGCTGCGTGTTCCCTGCTCTTAGTCTCTGCTTTGGAACTAACAGTCTATCTAGTGGAACAAGTCTCAGTCTTTGATTAAGCTTCTCTGCTGGGGTCAGGGGCTCTGACCTGTCACTGTGGCCGTGGCGACTATGCGAGTGAGTCTCGGTCCCCAGGCGGTCAGGAGCGAGTCTGGTTTCAATCTCAGAAGACTCTACATTCACATACTCACAGTCAGTAGCCAGTCTGTTCAGTTTCCCTGTCTTAGCTTTCTCACTGAGAGGAATCCTCCCTCCCTCACATGCAGCTCTCTGTACCTCTGTCTGATGCACACACTCTTCTCTGGACTGCGCACCAAACTCTCCCGCCCTGAGTCTCTCTCGCTTCCTGTCTGCGTCCCCAAACGTCCTCCCCAGGAAACCTGCTGTACAGCACCAAGGTTCTGGACACGGAGCAAAGGAGGTAACACCCTTCCAACTCTTCCTGTGCTTCACACTCTTACAGTAGCACCTGGTCCACCTCCTTGGTCTCTCCTTGGATCACGGTATAGTTTTTCACTGTGTAAACAAGGTCAGATTATGTGATGCTCCTAGTTACGCCCCTCCAGGCTTTTCTTTGGCCTTGGGACAGTGGTTCCACCACCTAGCTCATTACAGTTTACACAGACCATGGAATTCTCAGGCTACCAGACCTCCCCTCTCAAAGATCTGTAGCTGGAGGTCTCCCACCAGAAGGAGCAGCAGTATAAAATGCTCTTCTACCTATAGACTATAACCTGGATAAATTAACAACTCAGGTGGCACCCGCACCCACTCCAGCTGCAACGACCTCGGCCATGATCTCACATACTGCCTTCTATGTGCCTGCTTCCGGACCCCATCTGTCTACACCCCCACACTACTGTATGGGGGAGACTCTGCCCTATATCAGGGGGTTTATTAATCAATGCACACTGCACTTCGAACTAATACCTCATCAGGTCGTCTCAAACCGGGCCAAAGTAGCTTTCCTCATGTCCCATCTCTCGGGTAAGGCTTTAACTTGGTTCAATCCTCTAAGGGAGAAAGGGGATCCCCTTGTATCGAATTTCCAGTCCTTCCCAGACGCCTTAAGGAAGGTTTTCGATGAGCCTGGACATGCGCCCTCCGCTGCCTCTTATCTCCTCTGTCTGCGTCAGGGAAACCTCACAGTGGGCCAGTACGCTGTACGTTTCCGCACACTATTGTCTGAACTCGCCTGGAATAGCAAAGCTCTGGTGGCCACCTTCTGGGAGGGCCTTTCCGGTTGAATCAAAGATGAGCTAGCTGGCCGCAACATACTCTCCTCAGTGGATGACCTGATGTCTCTGGCTACATGGATCGACATCAGGTTCCATTAGCACTCCAAGGAGGTGATCCGTGAGAGAAGACCCTTAATGCTTGGCACCTACCTTATAAAAGCCGGTCTTACAGCATGCCTCGGCGTCCTCCCCAGAGCCTTTGTAAGTAGACCAGGAGATGACGGCCAAACATCGCTGGTAGGTCTGTGGTACCAAGAATAGGTGCTTCTATTGTGACAGTTCCAAGCATGTCATCAGCTCCTGTTTTGAGAGACCGAGAAATTCCAAAGTCTAGAGTCTGTTGGATAGGCCACTCTGGGTAAGAATTGCCCCACTATATCACTGTCTCATACAGTAGTTTTTTTCTGTGGCGACTTCCGTTTTGTTAAATCTGCCTACCTGGACTCTGGATCTGCAGGTAATTTCATCCAACAGGCTCTCGTGGAGCGATATAAGATCCCGATCCAACATCTACAGGATACGTTGGTAGTTTCAACAGTGGATGGAAGACACCTCTCTGAGGCCATCCCTTCTGTCACCGCACCAGTGGAACTTTGGATAGGAATGCTGCACTAAGAAAAGATTCCTCTTTATGTGCTGCTCGGTTTGACTCACCCTATGCTTCTAGGTCTGCCATGGCTGCAAAAACACAAGCCAGTCCTGTATGGAAGTTCAGAGAAGTCCTCCAGTGGGATCAAGTCTGTCATGAGAGGTGCCTTGCTCCCATTCGCCCTGCCCAAACTCCGACTTCCCCTGCTAATCTGCCTGGTTTAACTGCGGTATATTGGATGTATGCGGACGTCTTTGACAAGAAAGAGGCTGAGACTTTGCCATCTCATAGGCCGTATGACTGTTCAATTGACCTGCCTGGCACATCTTCTCCACTAACCAGTCACAGTCTGAGACTCATGCCATGTCCAGTATATTGAAGGGAACCTTGTCAGGGGATTTATCCGGAAATCTTCCTAATGGAGAGTGCAGAGTTCTTCTTTGTGAAGAAGGACAGTTCTATGCGATCGTGCATCAACTATAGGGGCATTGACCAAATCACGGTTAAGAATAAGTATTCTCTGCCTCTCATCTCTGAGCTGTTTGATCACCTTGATCTCCAGAGTCTTCACAAAACTCGACCTATGAGGGGCGTATAATATGATTCGGAATCACCAGTAAGACGAATGGAAGATTGCCTTTAACACCCTCGACAGCAATTACGAGTATTGCATTATGCCGTTTGGGCGTTTGGGCCCCAGCTGTTTCCCAAGAACAAGTAAAAGACATCTTCCAAGACCTCCTCTACATGTGTACCTAGACGAGATCTTGGTATTCTCTCACAATCTGCCAACACACAGGAGGGACGTTCGCCAGGTTCTGCTAAGGTTAAGAACAAACCTTCTGTATGCCCAATATGAAAAATGCATCTTTGAGAAGACCTCCCTTCTGTTTCTTGGGTAGGGTACATTGTTTCAGAGATGAAGATCCTACAGATGGAACCCAAGAAGTTATCCGCCGTCTTGAAGTGGCCCCATCCGGACGGTCTTAAGGCAATCCAGCGGTTTCTTGGGTTCGCGAATTACTAACGCTAATTTATTCTGCATTTTTTCTCTTGAACTGCTCCTTTTTCTGCCCGGACCCACAAGGGGGCCAATCCTAATGAATGAACTCCAAAAGCAGAAGAGGCCTTTGTATCCCTCAAGCAGGCTTTCTCCTCGGCCCCTGTGCTGCATCGTACAAACCATAACAAACAGTTCTTTCTGGAGGTGGATGCTTCTTCCTCTGGGGCCGGTGCTGCTCAGAGGTCTTCATCCAGTGAACTGTGGCTTCTTTTCTAAGATCTTCTCTGCACCAGAATGCAATTACTCTATTGGCAATAGAGAACTTATCGTGATTGAGCTGGCTCTTAAAGAGTGGCAGTACTTGCTTGAAAGAGCGATGCAACCTGTGGTTATATACACTGAACACAAGAATCTTGCCTATTGGCTATCTGCTCAGCAACTTAACCCTTGACAAGCCAGGTGGTCTTTGTTCTTTGCTCACTTCAACTTCAACCACCATTTTCGGCCAGCTGATAAAAAACATCAAGGCGGATGCTCTCTCCAGATCCTTCCAGGCCTCTGACCAGGAGGAGGAGCTTAAACACATTATCAAGCCCTACAAAATAATTACGATCACTCCATTGGATTTATCTCATCATCCCTCTGGTAAAACTTTCGTAGCTGAACCTGATAGGAAGTGGGTTCTTCTCTGGCGTTACTCGTCTAAGCTAGCGGGCCATGCCAGAAAGAAGAAGGCAACTCTCCTCATTTCTCGACACTATTGGTGGCCGACCCTGTGCAAAGACATTGCGGATTTCGTCACTGCCTGTTCCTCATGTGCCCAAAACAAAGTGCTCAAACAGTTTCAGACCGGTCGTTTGCTTCCCCTGCCAGTTCTATCTGCTCTATGGCAGCATATAGCTTTGGATTTTATCACGACTCTGCCAGTATCGACCAAGAGTACTGTCATTTGGTTGGTTGTGGATCGCTTTTCAATGAAGGCCACTTCACTCCGCTATCTGGTCTTCCATCTGTACCAGTGCTGTCAAAAGAATTTATCCTTCACATTTTCTGCCCCCATGGCCTGCTGCTCCATATTGTCCAGTGTCCAGCTTACCACTTGCTTCTGGAGGGTCACCTGTAAGTTACTGAATGTACCTTGGATTTCTCGTCTTCTTACTGTCCTCAGTCCAATGGTCAGGTGCAGCGGGACAATCAGAGCCTGACTAATTTCCTCTGGCACTTTGTCAATACTTACCACAGTGACTGGGCCAAACTCCAGGGTCAACATTCCGTTCCCGGTGTCAAATACCTTAGATTTTTCTGCTGCTAATCTCTCATCAAGGATTTTTCTAGAATCTTGAAAGACACCAAGTCTTCATTATTGAATTCCTCAGGATGTATGAAGAGACACACAGAGCAGACAAGAGATGTCTGGATCCACCTCTGTTTCATCCTGGAGACAGGGTCTGGCTGTTGTCTAAGTAAATTTGTCTCAAGGTACCCTCCTATAAACTGAGTTCTCGCTTCATTGGTCCATTCGATGTTCTGAAGCAGATTAATCTAGTAGCCTACACACTCAAACTCCTGGCCTCTTGTCGGATCCCTAATTCTTTTCATGTGTCTCTCCTCAAGCCTGTTGTCCTCCTCAGTCCTTTTTTCACTGATCCTGGTGCTACTCCTTCTCCAGTCAGCACTGAAGATGTTTTAGAGGTAGAGAATATTTTGGCCACCAAGAGGGTAAGAGGAAACGCCTTTTTTTCTGGTGGATTGGAAGCCTTTCTCCTTTTGGAGAGATTTCTTAAAGGCTTGAAAAAGATGCGGCGTAAAGAGGGGGTACTGTAGCGCCGGACGTTTCTGCATGCTGACTCTCTTCCCTGGCCAAGACACCAACTTACTCACCAGCTCCCATCTCTCACTCCCAGCTTTGACTGCTGATGCCCGGACAGATCCCTAGGCATGGTAATTAGGGCGAGCTGTCCCATCTTCTTAAAGCAGTGTTTCTCAACTCCAGTCCTCAGGACCCACCAACAGGTCATGTTTTCAGGATTTCCTTAGTATTGCAAAGGTGATGGAATTAATGCTTGAGCAGGTGATAAAATTATCACCTGTGCAATACTAAGGAAATCCTGAAAACATGACCTGTTGGTGGGTCCTGAGGACTGGAGTTGAGAAACACTGTCTTAAAGGGACAGCTTGCGGCGTCATAAAGAGTTACCAGCCTCTGTAATTGTAAACAAATGTTTCTGTACCACATATTAAGTTCTGCTTTTCTTTTGTACCAAATACTAATTTCATGCAATAAAATGCTAATTAGTTACATAAAAATCATACAGTATGATTTTCTGTTTTTTATTTTTAGATTCTGTCACAGTTGAAGTGTACCTACGATAAAAATTACAGACCTATGCATTCTTTTAAGGTGGGAAAACCTGCAAAATCAGCAGTGTATCAAATGCTTACTTTCCCCAATGAACTTACTATGAGGGTATTCTCCATCGATCACTGAGGGTTCCAACATTCTAAGTGTTTTTGATGACCCAACTAACAAAAATGGATTGTCCTAAGTGGATAACTTTTTTAACCTCTTAACAACTTAATGACAACCTAACAAATAGATTGATGTAGAACTTAAAGCATCTGGTTCAGTTGTACATGTTAGTACTCCAGCTAAAACTGTGAATATACATTAACGGTTGGAATATCTCTTTAAGATGTAGTATAAGGAACAATAATCTTACCTATAATCACTGACTAAGGGTTTTACTAAATTTGACTTTAAAAAAAAGTAAAAAAGTGGATATCTAAACTAAATTTTTATTTTTACAAGATTATATTAAAGATTTATGGTGATGATGAGGTTTCCATGAGGAAAAGCTTTTGGTTTTGGTACTTTTTAAGAAACTTTTTATAAACTTTGAGGCTGAAGGAAAGAAAAACAGAGGAGATGGAAGTTGTTGAAATGTCGGTTTTACAAATTATAACAGTAAAAAAGAAGCCAGAGGAATTAGAATTGCTGCTCGGGAGGTCAGCAAAGTGGCCAGCCTCAGCTAAAGGACTGTAATAGCTCAGTGGGCTACAGTAGGCATGCTCAGGTTATTCCTATAAAGCCATAATGAGCAAAAAGGAAAAGTAACAGACTGTGGGGCATAATATACAGTACAGACCAAAAGTTTGGACACACCTTCTCATTTAAAGATTTTTCTGTATTTTCATGACTATGAAAATTGTAAATTCACACTGAAGGCATCAAAACTATGAATTAACACATGTGGAATTATACATTACACTTTACAAAACAGTGTGAAACAACTGAAAATATGTCTTATATTCTAGGTTCTTCAAAGTAGCCACCTTTTGCTTTGATGACTGCTTTGCACACTCTTGGCATTCTCTTGATGAGCTTCATGAGGTAGTCATCGGAAGTGAAAACCATTTCCGGTGACTACCTCTTGAAGCTAATCAAGTGAATGCCAAGAGTGTGCAAAGCAGTCATCAAAGCAAAAGGTGGCTACTTTGAAGAACCTAGAATATAAGACATATTTTCAGTTGTTTCACACTTTTTTGTTAAGTATGTAATTCCACATGTGTTAATTCATAGTTTTGATGCCTTCAGTGTGAATTTACAATTTTCATAGTCATGAAAATACAGAAAAATCTTTAAATGAGAAGGTGTGTCCAAACTTTTGGTCTGTACTGTAATTCTGATAGAAATGCAGGATTTAATAAAGAAAGTTATAATACAGTAAGCTCTGTATAAGAAATTGGAAACTAACAACTATAATACTGCTCCCTATTTACAAAAATATAACTACTATAATACTGCCTCTATGTACAGGAATATAACTAATATAATACAGCCCCTATGTACAAGAATATAACTACTATAATATTTCTCCTATGTACAGAAATATAACTACTATAATACTGCCCCTATGTACAAGAATATAACTACTATAATACTGCCTCTATGTACAGGAATATAACTAATATAATACAGCCCCTATGTACAAGAATATAACTACTATAATACTGCCCCTATGTACAAAAATATAACTACTATAATACTGCCCCTTATGTACAAGAATAGAATTACTATAATACTCCCTTCTGTGTGCAAAAATAGAACTGCTATAGCACATATTATTTTGCTCACTTTTCCTCTATGGCTAAATAGACATTTTTGTGTATGACCTTTAACTCTTTTCCATGTGGGGATCAAAACTTCAATACTGGATTCCCTCTCCGGTGTGGAACATGTTAAGATCTTAGAAATTCCCTGGAAATTTGGTCTGAGTTGTAAAAAAGGGCAATGTATTCATGAATTTTCACTTCCAGGTTCCTGTAGATAAGAGGTGCTGTGCAGATAGCAGCTTATATATCATCGGGCCGCACTCTGTGTGTGAGATCCGGGGTATTAGATTCCTAGGTGATATATGATCAATATAGGCTGTGAGTGACGGCAGCGCCGGGCTGCGTTCACTTAAAACGTCCTCTCTCCAGACTCGAGCCAAATGACATGTTGTTGTACCGGGGGAGCAATCACTCAGCAGCACAGAACTCGTCCACTCCTTGCTCGGAGCTGAAATTTCCCGGGTCACAATAATTGGGTAAATTGTTCATGCTGGTAGCGGATGAAACACATATGTGTGCCGCAATGGATGATCCATCCTCCTGACCGATGGGTCTGGATGGGAATTCAATAAGTGGTACAGAATATCTGATTGCATGCTATATTTTATTATAAGGCTAATATAGTAAGAATCCATAAATTTAGAGTCTGGTAGTCCCAAGTATGTGGACCATTCTTTGAACGTGGAAAAATTTGATAAAAAAAGAGTCAGAATGACAAAATTGTTTTTTAAAAAGTCTTACTTCACCAATCCCCTTGATGCTCCAGTTTCAAAGGTTCCTGGCCATCATGGACCTCTATATCACCAGCTAAATCTACGACATTATGATGTAGACATGTGACCACTGCAGCCAATACTTGGCCACAGTGGAAACCTGCCACTGATTGGCTACAGTGGTCACATGCTTGTGTCAGGAAGTCATCGATGTTCCAATGCTTCCTTATCCCTGGTTCCCAACCTGTGTCTGTGTTTCCTGTGCAGAAGTACAAAAACTGGTCAGACACCAAGAAGCATAGCAACAGGGGAAAGCCCAGGTTCGGTAAGGTGGCTGCTGCTAGTTCTGTCCATACAGGCCTATTGTTTAGGGTTCTTTTTAATTTTGTAGAAATAAAGCCCAACTTAGCTACTTCACACAGTCTCAGACCTCGTTCACACGTCCTTCACTTGTCCCTACATATAGGCTGTTTTTTCAATTTCAGATCAGTTTTACGCTATGTGCGCACGTTGAGTATTTGCTTACAGAGATATCTGCAAGGTTTCTGCATCTCTTGGCAGCAAAAATGCACAAATTAATGCAGTTTTTGCTGCATTTTTGTATGCGCTTTTTAAGAAGTAGCATCAGAGTAATGGGATTAGGGTCTGGTGTCAGCAGCTGTCATACACACCAACAAGCTCTAGGATTAGTAATGAAAAGGTGTCAGCCAGACACTCTCATTACTAAGCCTGTAAGTAAACACACACACACATTGTCACCAACCTAAGTAGTAGCATTAACAGAATGAACCTATATAGGCTGTAACCAAACAGCAACTCTTAATTTAAAAAAAAAAAAAATGTGTGGGTGCCCGTGAAATTTTCATAACCAGCAGACGGAAAGCCATTCTCATGCAGTGGTGGTGCCATAAGTGAGAGCACAGGATCTGATCAGCTGATGAACTCCGGTGACCTCTCTCACAGTAGCTCAGTGAATCAGCAATCACCTCCCATCAGTGTATCACCGGTGGCCAGGTAGAGCGATCACATCTCCCAATGTGACTGTTCTACACGAGAGATCGCCACGGGAAACTCAGGATTGCATGGACTATGCCGGACAGGTGGGTATATGGTGGCTTATTGTTTTATATTTTTTTTAGAAGATGAGGGCATAGGGGATTTGGTGTCAGTTGAGTATGTGTTTTTTATTTTTATTTGAATATGTACAGTTCAGACCAAAAGTTTGGACACACCTTCTCATTTAAAGATTTTTCTGTATTTTCATGACTATGAAAATTGTAAATTCACACTGAAGGCATCAAAACTGTGAATTAACACATGTGGAATTACAGTATATACTTAACAAAAAAGTGTGAAACAACTTGATGAGCTTCAAGAGGTAGTCACCGGAAATGGTTTTCACTTCCGGTGACTACCTCTTGAAGCTCATCAAGAGAATGCCAAGAGTGTGCAAAGCAGTCATCAAAGCAAAAGGTGTCTACTTTGAAGAACCTAGAATATAAGAAATATTTTCAGTTGTTTCACACTTTTTTGTTAAGTATATACATAGATTTGATGCCTTCAGTGTGAATTTGCAATTTTCATAGTCATGAAAATACAGAAACATCTTTAAATGAGGTGTGTCCAAACTTTTGGTCTGTACTGTATGTAATTATTTTACATGTTGTTTTTTTTAAGTATGAGCACAGGTGCTGGCTGACGAGAGACTACATCTCCCATCAGCGGCTCCTGGCGCTATCACTGTTATCAGTGACAGCAGACAGCTTTTTACTGTGGGTCACCACTGCGGTTCACAGCTGCGGGGTCCCACAGGACCTGGCGTATACTGAGAACACCCTTGAAGACCTGTCTTATACCGGAAACACCCCACAAGACCTGCCGTATACCTGGAACAACCCACAAGACCTGCTATAAACCCCATAAAACCTGAGGTGCAAGGAACACCCTACAAGATGAAAAGTATACCAGGAACACCCCACAAGACCTGCCGTATACCAGGAACACCCCATAAGACCTGCCGAATATCGGGAACACCGCACAAGACCTGCCGTATACTGGGAACACCCCACAAGACCTGTCATGTACCAGGAACACCCCATGAGACCTGCCATATACAGTGAACACCTCACTAGACCAGCTGTTTACTGGGAACGCTCCACAATACCTACAATTTTTGAGAAGCTCTGTCATCTAGACATTATAATTTGGCTCTTGTCAGAGTTGCTCATTTCCTTATACTTATCCAATTTTTCCCTTTTTCCTAATTATAAAAATTAAAAACTGTTCACTTGAAGTCTGTGTAGTGACACATTTATAAATATTTTTGCAATTTTCAACATTTCATATTCCCTGTTTTTCTGTACGTCACTACAGCCAACATAAATTTGTTCTTTGGCGGAGTTCCCTGATGGTTTTTAATCAAACCTCCACCTATATCCCAGTTATGGGAATTTACAGACCGTAATCACTTAAAAGCCATTAAAGGGTTTTCCTAACACAAAACATCTGTGACCTCCTCCAAAGATTTTCACCTCAAACTGTTGCAAATCAGCTCGTATGCTTGGACAGAGCACTTACTGAGAGGCTGCATGTGTTTAAAGACCATGGTGGGTTGTAAATTCTTACCAAGATGCTTCCAGCTTTACTAATATCAGATGCAGAAACCCAAAGTATAGCTACACCTAACATCTTACTAGTGAATTTGGTTGGGACAGCAGTGGTAAGCTTGACATAGCGGTTGTGCCAGCTAAAAGCTCATGGTGGGTCATGAGTAAAACATTTTAGAAAGGAAGGAAAGGGGAAAAATAAGAAAAATAAGTACCATACAGCTCCTAAATATTGGCACAGTACTATGCTAATGTTCGGGTCACCTGATGAGGTGGATCCCCAAATCCCAACAAGGTCTGGGTGGGCACAGAGGCCACAGGTTTCAGTCCAGCAGGCAAGTGAGACACATGTGAAACAGGCAGCATAGGTACTGGAGACCTTAGGTGGATAGGAGACCAGGAACAAGTAGCATAGGTCTTGGAGACCGCAAGTAAACAGGTGACCGGGAACAATTTGCAGAGGTCCTGGAGATTGCAGACATCTAGCAAAGTTCATGGAGACCGCAGGCAGACAGGAGAACGGGAACAGGTAGTAGAGGGTCTGGAGACCGCAGACAGGTAGCAGAGGTAATAAAGACTGCAGGAGACCAGGAACAGATAGCAGAAGTCGTGGAGACCCCATGTGGACAGGAGACCGGGAGCAGGTAACAGAGGGTCTAAAAACCATAGGTGGACAGGAGACCTGGGAACAGGTAGCAGACGTTCTGAAAACCACAGGCGGACAGGACACCGGTAACAGGTAGCAGAGATCCTAGAGACACCAGGTCGACAGAAGATCGGGAAAAAGAAGCAGAGGTCCCGCAGACTGCATGTGGATAGGAGACCGGCAGCAGGTAAAAGAGGTTCTGGAGATCTTAGGCAGACAGTAACCAGGAAAAAGGAGTAGAGGTCCCGGAGACTGCAGGCTGACAGGAGACCGGGAACAGGTAGCAGAGGTCCTGGGGACTCCAGGCAGTCAGAAGATTGAGAACAAGTAGCAGAGGTCCTGGAGACCACAGGAGACCGGGAACAGGGAGCAGAGGTCCTGGAGATCCCAGGCGGATAGAAGACTGGGAACAGGTAGCAGAGGTCCTGGAGAACACAGGTGGACAGGAGGCAGAACAGGTAGCAGATTCTACAATACTGTAACAGACAGTGAATAAAGCAGTACTCTGCAATGCCCCAATAATACAATACTGCCCAATAGTGATGATCGAATCAGTCCACGGAGAACTCAAATAGAATTTCCTGAAATTTGAAGGTCCTGGCAAATTTGAACACTTTGAGATTCAATGTGAGCAAATTGTACAAAAAATATGGCCAGTGCCTTTTTACACATTGATGGAGAGGTATAAAGTGGGTCAAGAGCGGCCAGGCAGGCTTTCCCATCATGCCCTGTAGCTATCACATTACATGGTATAGCAGACCCAATCATGGGGGACTAAAACAGCCAGTATAAAAGATGAGGGCTTGACAAGCAGTGACTTTTTTTTACCTTTACAGTGTAGTTAAAAGTAACCTGTCAGTAGTAGAGATGAGCGACTTTGCCTCCGGGAGGGTTGAGTCGGGTTTCGGTCGACTCGACTTTACAACATGGTCATGAAACCTCTGTCTCCAACGCCACTTCGGCTGTGTGCCCCACAAACACCTCTTCCATGTTGCCCAGTATGGCTAGTGGTAGAACCTGCACTGCTGAGTGCTGGGAATGTCTCTAACAAAAGGTTTACCAGAGTTGCTTGTTTGTTCGCCAATATAAGCTCTAGGTTCTCCTGTGGCATGATGTTCTGTAATTTTCCTTTATAGCGTGGATCGAGGATGCTGGCCAACCAGTAGTCGTCATCCTTCATAATTTTGGCAATGCGGGGGGCCCTTTTTAGTATCCGCAAGACATAATCACACAAGTGGGCCAATCTTCCAGGTGTCAATGATGCACTGCCAGTGGTGGGTGGAGGAGCACTTTCTGCCAAATCCACAGCCCTCCAGTCACGCACAAACCCTATACCTGACCTTGGCAAGCCAACATTTTCTTTTGCCCCCTGAGAAGCATCCTCTCCAAAATAATTATCCCCCTCATCCTCCTCCTCTTCTTCCTCCAGCTCATCCAGGACAGCTCCCTGAGCAGACAATGGCTTTCATCAAGGCTTCCCTCCTCCTCCGCTACAGACGCCTGATCCTTAATGTGCGTCAAAGTTTGCATGAGCAGACTCATAAGTAGGATGCTGATGCTTATGATGGCGTTGTGTGCGCTTACCAGCCATGTGCATTCCTCAAAACACTGAAGGACTTTACAGAGGTCTTTCAGCTTTGACCACTGCACACCCGACAACTTGATGTCGGCCCTCCAACTGCCTGCCCGTGTATCCTCCCACAAATGCATTACAGCCTGCCTCTGTTCGCACAGCCTCTCAACCATGTGCATGGTGGAGTTCCACCTTGTTGCAACGTCCATGATTAGGTGGTGCTTGGGAAGGTGGAGCGATCGCTGCAGCCTCTTCAAACGACTGGAGTCTACGGGCGAGCAACGGATGTGCGAGCACAGTCTTCGCACCTTATGGAGCAGGGCTGGTAACCGGATAGTTATTTATGAAGCACTGTACCACCAGGTTCAAGGTGTGAGCCAG